>JABEVS010000608.1:5675-18973 GCA_018290735.1 Coelastrella sp. MACC-549 | reverse complement strand
AGTGTTTTTTTTTTTTAAGGAGGAAAGAGCCATCAAGATTTTGGCGGGGTAGGGGGTTAAACACTTGGCCTTCCCGTTCTACCAAAAAACAAAAAAGGTTGTTTTTTTTATACACCCTAAAGGTTTAAAAAAGAACAAAAATAAAAAAAAATTTTCAAAAAAACAATATAAAAAAAAAAAAAAAAAAAACCCAAAATTTTTTGAAAAAAAAAACCCCCCCCCCCCCCCCCGCTGATGATGATGACAGTACCCCAATTAGTTTGTTGTGCCACACCAGCAACTGTTCTGCTGACTGCTGACAGGCTGCAAAAGAACCTGTTATATTGATATGCAGGTGCCCGACACTGGTGGTGTTTATTTTGTTCCCGCTTTTGGAGGTCTGCTGGCCCCTCACTGGCAGGAGGATGCCAGAGGGACACTGCTAGGAATGACAGGTGAGCTGGCAGCAGCAGCAGCGGCGGTGGTGGCGGCAGCAGCAGCGGCGGCAGCAGCGGCAGCAGCAGGATGTTGTGGCAGCGCTTGACACCAGTACAATCACAGAATCTCGTTCTGGAACCTTCTATTGGTGACAAACAAGTCTGCTGTACTGCAGTGCTTTGCAGTCAATTGCTTGTCAGCCTGTATTGCCGTCAGAAACGTAAGCCCTTTCAACATCTGGAATATGATGCTTTTTTATACACACATACTTCAAAATAGTCATGTACTGTTGCATGTTGCCAGGCTGAAGGATAACACACTGCAGCTGTCATCATTATTGTTATTTTTGCTCCAGCTTTCACAACTCGGGGTCATGTGGTGCGGGCCCTGTTAGAAGCAATCTGCTTCCAAACAAGGGAGGTACTGGAGGCGATGCTACTGGACACCTCTCAAGAAACAAAAGCAAGAACATTCAGCAGGGGACTGTCTGCTGCCCTGGAGGAACATGATCATGATGATCACGATCACGATCATGATCATGAAGGTTATGATCATGATCATGATGATCAGCAGCAGCAGCAGCAGCAACAGCAGGGGGAGAAGGGTGTGGGATTGGCAGCAGCAGCAGCAATGCTCCACAAGACGCCTAGCTATCCCACTCACAAAGCTGCTGCTGCTGCTGCTACCGCCAACGGCAATGGGGCAGCAGCAGAGCATCTGGCAGCAAATGGAGATTGCAGATCCGCCGCCTCAACTGCAGCAGCGGCGCTTGAGGAGGGTCAAGTCAAGGAGGGCCTAGAGCTGAAGGTGGCACCTGGGTTTAGCATGAGCTTGAATCTGCTGAGGGTTGATGGCGGTGCAACACATAATGACACACTCATGCAGCTACAGGTAGGGAAAAGTGGTAGCACCGTGCTACAACAAGACAGTCAAGTGACTGTCTTGTTAAAGTAACAATTGGAAGTGTAGTAGTACATCACTGCCACTCATCACTGTGATGTACTCATTGCATCAATACATACAAAATATAAATCTAGATTTATATTTTTATAAATTTATATTTTTATCAATTTGAATTCAAGTTTTAATAAAACTATGATACTATATATCTGCCCCGTGCCCCATTCAATTGGACAACAACAAACCTTGCTGAGCGGTTCCACCGCCAGTATGCTCAAATTCACATCGCATTTCCAAGGAGTTGTCAGGTAAAAGGCCATACATGGCAACACACACTGCTACAGTCATTCCAGTCAACGCTTAATTCTATGTCTTCGGATGAGCTACCTGGCAGCATGGCTTTTGCTCATGCCCAACATGCAATCACTGTTTGCCAAACACATTATGAGTGGTGTTGGAGTAATAACTCTGCATTTCCGCAACAATACTGACAGTGGTATTGCTGCAAAATTACTCAGACTGTGAAGTTTACTGACTTGTTCAGACGATTTTCCTACCTTCAATGTCAAAGCCCTCAGACAATGCCAAGCGCAAGACAATGCCAAGCGCAAGGACAAGTAAGGACCAGTTTAGAGTACTATGTTGTTGCTGCGACTCCTTTTGCTGTTGCTTTTTCTGCTCTTGTTGCTGCTGCAGTCTGACATCTTGCAAGTGCCAGTGCAGCGTCCCAAATTCCAAGAAACTACTGCACTCGGAGCAGCACTAGCAGCAGGCCTGACAGTGGGCTTCTGGGATGAAGATTTCCTGCAGCAGCACCCAGAAGACCACCATGTTGTATTCCAGCCGGCTGTGAGTAAGGAGAATGCAGCAAAGCGGTTTAGGCACTGGCAGAAAGCGGTCAGCAGGTGCCTAGACCTGGCTGATTTGGCAACATGAACACTCCAAAAAGTGGATTGAATTCACTGGGTAGATTTGAGGCGCGGGGCCGATGGCAGTAAATGCTATGGCTGCAAAGTACTAGATAATTATTATTATTGAATCACTAGTCTGTTGTTATACCATAATATAATACCAACTCCCCATCAGCCACAACAAAACCCCCATACAATCGGTTGGACCCAACACACACAACTGGTTACTGAGTGAAAAATGATTCTTATAGAGCACGCAACAACTGACTAGTGCCTACAGTTGAGATTAATTGTTTCATTCAAACGTCAACACCATACTCAACAAAGTTCATCGTAAACATGGTGGGTGCATAGTGCAAGCATCGCATTGCACATAATGTGATGAAGGGGAACACTTAGGGTTCTGGCATGTCATACCCGGCACAACTGCTGATAAAGACTCAAACTGATAGACACAAAACAACAGACACATTTGCTACTACTACTACTACTACTACTACTACTACTACAACAACAACTTATAAGTATGGCCATAGCGTTCGCGGCGAGTAGGCCCTCTCGCAGCAGACCCTCAAGCAGCTTGCGATCATCCTCAGGGACGTTCTCAAACAACGCAGGCACACAGGCCACGGTTGCATCGGGGCCCTGACTCTCAAAGACAGCAGTCAGCTTGTTCAGAACCTCCATGTTGATCAATGCGATTGTAATGGTGAGGACGATGATCCCTGAACAACCGTGACACCGAGTGTGTCACCTTAGGTTGTTTGTGCACTGGCAGACACATTTTCCCGCCGAAGGGCACCTGACGTATTATATATATAAGAGGGTGAAAAATCTGCAAACTTTTTTGTTCCTGGGCCGCAAATGTTAGAAGTTACGGCACGGTTACTATGGTGGGAGCTCGCAAGTGCGGACGGTGCGATGCTCCAGACGTCGACTGTCTGCCTTCCCGCGCGTGTCCTCCATCCGAGGCACCCAGTTCGCTAGCTGTGCATCAAACCAACGTATCTACCTCCATTGTCGTCCCTTGCAGCCGTGTTCCACCGTACTTCCCGCCGAGTTTCAGCAGCAGTTGTCACTTTTGCTGGGACCGTCGGCATGGGGTAGTTCTTGCTTTACCAGGTGTGTGACGAAGTTCTTTTCTTGAGTTGAACCCAAAAGGAGCGGCAAACCAGTCCGCTGGTAGTATACTGGCCGCTACGTAAGCCCTGCTGCTACTGCCGTTGAACGGCTCACCTGAAACATGGCAGAAGTAGAAACGTCCATAGAAAGTACGGTATCCACTGCAACAACAGGCACTCGCAGGAACAGCTTGCAGGCACCAGATTTGGCGAATCATCATGGCCAGCAGCCTAGCTGAACATTTGGCGCCAAATTTGGCGAAAAGGCTTGGAACAAGCCATTTGTCGGGCGATTGCCCATTTACATGGAGTTTCTGCTGTAGAACCAGACACGACTGTATAGACGCATGTGCAAGGCCCCAGGTACCTCGTTAGGCATGATCACTGCTGCAGTCACTACCATACTGCTACCAAACCATGCTGCTGCTGCGCCCGGCGGTCAGCGGCTGACATTGGCCCATTCCGAGCTCCAAACATACTCGCCAGTGTTCAGATGAAGCAACAGCCCCACCAATCAAATGAAGCAACAGGGGCCCTCAGACACAGAGCAGCTCACTAATGATCACATACCCTATACCGGGCCTGAGCAAGCAAGGCTGCAAACAGCCATATCACATCAAATGCACGGAGCCCAACTTTGGGGGGCGCCACAGACGCCATTGGGAAACACTCTATAGCTGTCCCATGAAGAATCCTGAAAGGATGAGTCCAGCTTTCAAATTTGTCCAAGTATTCCAACACTTCAGCTGTTGCCACACGCCACGGCTCGAAGCCTTCTCACGCAACAGGCCGTGTAAATCGGGCACAACAGCAGTGCCAGCGCAGCCGCTCTAATCAGTGACATATCATGAATGATGGATGCTGGGGTGAATGCAAGGGGAGAGTGATGCCAGGTCAGAAGACAATAAAGGATGCCAATGTGCAAGGTTTTCACAGCTGATGCCTGCCAGAGTGGATGTGCCATTGCTGGTTCAGCGTTCATGGCACTGTGAGGTCCTGGCACCCTGGCCTAGGGTTTTGTTAGCGACGGCAGGTGCGTTTTAGTGAATGCATTGGAACATCGCAATTGGAAGATCACGAAGTTTGTTGGCTGGCTAGCACAAACCACAAGGATGCAGTTTGGCAGAGCATTGTTTGTGGTCGCTGGCTCATCCACCTGGGCCTGAGCACATGATTCCCAACCCCCCTAGTAGCCTACCAGCTATAATCAGGCCTGCTTGCTGGCTCATGCAGACAACACATCGCCACAGGGTGCCAGCTGCAACGACCACACAAGCCAGGCTACCAGGCAAGCTATGACCTGTGCACCTGCTGCTGCTCCTGCTGCTGCTGATTGCCTGGTACAAGGACAAAACACAGGAACTGACACGAAACACCATCAGAGGAGTTGTATTATGTTCACAGCGTTTCATGCTGCTGTCACTGCTATGTCCTAGTGGGCCGCTGCGTGCTACTGCCTTGAGCACAGGCTACAGCAGGCCCACTAACTGCTATCTCCGCTGCGGCCGCTGCGTGCTACTGCCTTGAGCACAGGCTACAGCAGGCCCACTAACTGCTATCACTGCTATCTGCCCTGCGGCCGCCCGTGCTACTGCCTTGAGCACAGGCTACAGCAGGCCCATTAACTGCTATCTCCGCTGCGGCCACTGCATGCTACCGCTTGAGCACAGGCTACAGCAGGCCCACTAACTGCTATCTCCGCTGTGGCTGCTGCGTGCTACTGCTTGAGCACAGGCTACAGCAGGCCATTGGCTGGGGCAGTTGCTGTCCCTGCTCAGCACCTAGTGCAGCAGCATATTGATCGATGATCTTGCCGTTCCCATTACAACCCAACGACTCTAGTGCGTGGCTGATCGACGACTCCGGTGCGTGGCCCATCTGCTGCCGAGCACCTGCTGCTGCTGCTGTGCCAGAACGCAGTACTGCTTCCAGAACTGAGATCGATGTTGCTGGCTGCTGCTGGATTGCTACTGCCATGGCGGTCAGGTCACCGAAGGACCCACCTGCGAAACAGCCGCTGATAGTAAGTGGTGGTGGTCATGAGGCAGTCGCGTAGTGTATCAATAGTTACAGTAAGCTTGCTGTGGTTGGTCGGCTACTGTGATGATTGGCTTCCAACATCCCTGAGCTTGGAGGCTGCACAGAGCACTCCCAAAATGCAGGTTCAACAAGTCTGGAAAGCCAGCACGTGCTGGAGTGCAGAGTGAACTGCAGTAGTGACAGTAGCTCACTGGTGGCTCAGCTTTACTAACAGGCCAGCTTCAAAGGACACAGCCACGGTGTTTTGCCTGCAGCATTGTTAAAGGGGTTATCTGCTTCTGTGATGTTACAACTCGTGCCCGTACTCATGTACGACAATGTGACTCAACTGCCCAAACAGGTGCCAACTAGACAGCATCCACAGCACACTGCAGTCGGCCGTGGACAGCAGGTACACAGTACAGGACAATTCATGAGCCTCACCTGCAGCCACCACGTCACCAATCAGCACTGTCAGCTGCTCAAGTTCTAGTTCCGCAAGGTGCCGTCCGCCTGGTCCACTGCCACCGCAACCTGCAACACACAGACAGGGGGAGTTGGTTGAAATGGCATGACTAAATTATCCAGACTGCACAAAATCAAGGATCCTGAGGCCTGGTTGTATTGCTATCTCCTTATGCTTTTGAAGATGTTTGAAAACTTGTTTTGAAGCTTCGACTGGCAGCAATGAGTGGTGGCAGATGAGTAAGACTGTGACAGCTACTGCTAGCCCAGATCAATGCAATCTCCTGGTACCTCGTGTCTTGCAGAAACAGCAAGCAGCAGCTGCAGTAGGTCAAGCACTTTGCAGTGGAATGCATTGCCGCTGCATCACTTGCACACTCTTCACTGCTCAGAGCACGTGGCACACAGCTGGAAACCCCTGCTACCTGTCGTAGAGGCCCCCTGACCAACTTGACTGAGATCAGCAGTGCATCCACCGTATCACACCAGTGATCATGCACATCACAATACCCAATACATACCTGTTATACGGTAGGTCCCAACGACAGTAGCAGTGGCTTCAGCAGCTCTGCACGGCCTTTCATTGCTGCTTTAAACTATCCACACTGATTGAAGGAGTCACAAGCTGCCCATGGATCAGCTGCATGGCCCAAAAAGCATCGTGCACTGTCTATACTGCGGGCTGCAACAGCTGCAACTCGATCAACACCCGCAGCAGCGGCAGTGGCACCCGTGGCTGCAGTGCCAGGCTGATAACTCCGGCAGACATAGGCTGCATCAGACACCAACTGCACCAGACGATACCTACGGGGCTAGCTTACCTCGCTTGCCGCAGCTGCTGCCTGGGCATCGCTTGCCGCAGCTGCTGCCTGGGCATCGCTTGCCGCAGCTGCTGCCTGGGCATTGGCAGGGTTAAAAGCACCTGCGGCATGTGCCGTGGCTGCTTCAGCTAGCTCCAGGCCGGAGGGCTTGATCAAGATTCCCAAATGGCACCTCAAGAACAGCCTGGATTACAGGCTGATCTGCTGGTGACACCACCTGCGGCAGTTGCAGCATCAAGCAAGCAAAGCTTCAGTACCCCTGTACATGTCAGAGCCACGCTACAGGACATAATGAAAAAAGCTGAAATATACCACTGCTGCAACATGGACGAGGCAGCCATAAGCAGTCATTCGGCCTCTTTGAGCTTCAATGTGATGGGTTGTAACTTGATACCACCAGCACCTAGCTACTTGCTGGAAGCGAAGCTGAGATGCCGTGCTCAGCCCAAAGCATGTGATAACCGCATCGCACCTTCCCCTTTTCCGTGAATGACTGTGGCTGCTTCCAGAACTGAGCAACATACGCCGGAACCACAAACACCAGCAAGGGTTTGTTGATCCAGCCCCTGGGACTGCGCTTGGAGCCTGAAAGAGGTGTCAGGGCCTTCTCCAGCAACTGCAGCAACTCCGAGTATTCCTTGTATTCCTTGTCTTGTGCTCTTAGCTTCTCCAACAAGTCACACAGTGGGGCCAGCACAACAGGGTGGGTCTTGGCCGTAGTGATCTGCAACACACAATCAGCAACAGGCACGGCTGAAATGACCAGTTGCACCCAAGCTTATTGGCATCAAGCCTGAATGCCCCAACAACAAGCACAGCATCCTCAATCACTGGCAGCTGGTGAGAGCAGCATTCTGCGTAGTGCCCTGGCGCACTTGCTCCATTGGCAGAACATCCCCACCTGGAAAAACAGAGCTGGGCTCCGCATCGAGTCCACTGCTGGGCAGGTCTTTGCTATTGGCATCAAGTACTTAGACATGTCCTTGCTGGCCTCTGATACTGCTCCTTCAACGCCCCAGAAGGCAGTTGGGGTGCTTGCAGACAGGTCCAGCTGGAACTTCTTCCTTTCGTCACTTAGCAGTGTCAGGGTCCACTTGTCTTCCACAGCCAACCTGGCATGTGCGAGGGCCTCAAACTGGCGCCCAGTGGAGGTAGAAACCTCATAGTGGTCGCGATGAGTGATCAAGAACCCGGCACAATAACGTTCAACCGCCTTGGTGTGCTGGATGCCAACAAGTGCAGCAACCCAAGGTGAGGCAAACTGCACACGGTGCTGCGTATATCTGCATGATTCAACTTCTTCTGGACTGTGAGGCCCTGCATCTCTCACTTCTACTACCTCAACCAGCTCCCAATGGAGCAAACGGTCACTGCTGTCAGGGAAGCAGTTGTCCGTCGCCACAGCACCCAGCATTGTCTGCAGAAATAGCAGCAGATGCACCACTTGTGAAGATGCAACAGGTAGACTGGTAGTCAAGCGACCAGCAGGCTAGGCCGCTACCCGTGCCCCAGCCAAACTAGACATTTGGCGCCGTTGTGGCGGTTACAGGAGATTGCTGATGCACTATCATCCAGCACAAATCAGTCAGAATGCAAGATGCAGTGACTGCACGATCACAGTCGCAATCAGCAGTGCAGATGCTGTCAACCCACAGCCCGAACTGCCGGGCAAGGCTGAACCCGATTCCTGTGAGCTTGAACACATGAAAATTAAAAGGGCCAGGGAAACCTTTGGAACACTGGGCCAGCGACCCTCAAGGCCCAGCTGTGGGCCCTGACTGCGGTTGTCTCTGACCTGTAAGTCATGCAATGATTTCTCCGCGACCAGATCCTTGAGTTCCTTGGCTAGCCGAGTCCCAGTGAGGCTCTGGTCATCCTTGGCCAGGCTTAATACTGTCCGAGCGATGCCCCCACCCGCCCAGAACAGCTCCGTTACCCGCTGTTCGCTGATCTCATCAGAGTAGGCTGGAATGAGTTTACGGCACGCCAACAGCTCATCCAGGGTCCAGAGAGGCGTGATGAACCTCTTGAAACGCCAACTGCCCTTCCTGATACCACGCTGGTTGTCCTTCTGGGGCCTGGCGTATACGAAGCAGGGAGCTTCAAAGTCCTCAAACACTGGTCATGCAGGTGACCAGCAGAGTGCAGAAGATGTGAGTGCATTACCTGTAGGTGTTTGCGTTTAACAGCTGCAACATGGTTCTGGATGCATTCTTCTTTGCAGACCTCAAAAGGCACAAGCTGGGCCACACAGGACTGAATGAACTCAAGTACAAGCCTGCTTGTGCACACTGTACTTACGGGGCACGCTCCCGTCTACAATGTATGTAGCCTCCGGATCACAGAGGTCTTTCACAAACGGCTTTGACGTCTCTGCCTCATACACAGGGTCTGCAGACGGCGGAGAAAACAATTGTAAGACACTAGTTTGACAGCAGCAGCAGCAGCAGCAACAACTTGCTGGTGCAAGAACAGCTGCTAGTATGCTTGCAGGCAGCCTGCAATCATCCAGAACCATCCAAAACACCAAGATGACAGTGCTGTGCAGGAGAGTGGGTCCTGATGCATTTCTGCACTGTATGAAGCATTCACTGATATGGCCAACACTTGGTCTGCCCTGTCCAAATTATGATTATTATGATCATTATCATCATCATTATGATGATTGTTATTATCATCATGATCATCATTAATGTTATTATCATTATTTTCACTATCATTATTATTGTTATCATTATTGTTGTCATCATCATTATCATCATCATTATTAATAATTATTATTATTTCTATCATCATAATCATCATCATCATTATTATTATCATTATTATCATTGTTAATATTATTATCATTGTTATCAAAGCGCAACTCAACAACAGCAGAGTTAATTGTTGAACACTCTTGCAACAACAGCAACAGGCCTTGTGAGCTGTGCGGTGCTGACCTCCGATCTTGAAACGAAACCACTTGTATTGTTGTTGGATGTTATTCTCCAGTCTCTGCACTATGACTGTCTGACCCTCGACAAGCAGCAGACACACGTGTAGGGCTCCCAGCATAGTCTTGCCCACGCCTGCAAGGACATCAATGCAGTACAGTGAGCCACAGCAGACGCAAGTGCCCGCCACACAGTCAACATGTTGCATGATAGAAGGTAGGGCAGTCAAGCACAATACAAGTGGCCCCATCCACCTGTGTCGGGTGCAACGCATTGTCAGACAGCGATATCACTTCATAACTGCTACTACTTCCAACAGTGCCATGAGCTTCCACCCGTAGGGCGCCTTGCAACAGAGCTGTCAATAGTCAAAAATGTAACAGCTCAACATGAAGGTCTCACCAGTCAACCTCAAACATGATGCTTTAGAAATCACGCAAGATGCAGTATTGAATCAACACAGCAGCACTCCAGCCAACACGTGCGAACAGAAGCAGAAGCAAACACTTGGATTGTGAGGGAAACTGCACAATCGGCAGTAAAGGCAACATGTGTCCCCCCAGGTACTCATAGTACCCAGCTGGCATTGCGTAACGCGTTACAATGTCTTTTAACGTTGACCGCTCCCTGCTATCAACTCACACGACACCATGCGATGATCAATCAACAATGCACCCAGTCACTGCACAGTAGAAGCACGTCTCCATCCCACATCTGCGTGATGGTGAACTTGAACATGCGATAGCTGCACCCCAGCGGAAACAACAACTGGAACGAACACGACAGCAGCCACTGCCACCAGCTATCGTGAGCATGTTGGACAAGCACAGCACAACAGTACCATGCAGCGGGCTAAGTCAGAGCTGCACAGATGATCACCACCGAGCAAACACTCACCAGGGGTTCCAAGGTTGAATATCACAAGGGGCTTTTTACAGCGCTTGCGGTAAGCCACATAGGATCTCAAGAGGCCTGGCAGGCATGCCCTCACATACAGATCGCTGCCGAGTGGGCGCCAGCCCAAGAAAAAGATGTCTTCGCCCAGACTCAGTACCTTGCCAACTGTCAAGTTTTCAATCTTGAACATATCCTGAAGGCAAGTACAGAAAGGTGGCATGCTGTCAAGCAGTCATACACGCGCAAGCCATCCAACACTACCAAGAGCCTGTGCATACAGGATCGCATAGAGCAAGCAGCCTTCCACTTGACAGCTTGTTGGGCAACCGCTTGGTGGCAGCAGACAGGCATTATAGAGCAACTAGCGGCCATGCACCCCATGTAGCAACCGTCTGCCTCTGTCTGAACAGCCATAACATGCTCACCTGGTTGTTGGCAACAAACTCAAGAAATTGCTGCTTGTTCTTTGTAGCCAAACTGCTGCCTGCACCATGTACAAGTGACAACAGGCAGAAGGCAGGCACGCAGACAAGCTGGTAGGACCGCCTTGTAAGATGCTCGGCCTTGCTCTGCCTCTTCCAGAGTCTGTAACACGTCGATTGCAAGCTACACAGACCATACCACTGTTCCTCACATTCAAGGCACAGTCTGATGTCACTCCGCTGGTGTCCGTACGATGCCAATGAGAACGCAGCCAGCTGTGTCGTTGCTGCTGCTGTTCTGCCCACGTGCAAGTCAGTGCTATCTCTTCGATCTGGATACCAGTGTACCGGCCGCTGCTGTTTGGTGCCAGCATGAACGTTGTGGAAGCGGCTGCGGTGCATGCATGGTGCTTTGCTCCATGCTGTCAGCAGCAGCATCACCACCCCGCCGATATGTTTACACACCATGCAACTTAGCACATGTTTGAGGCTCTCGCTATCGCAATGTGCCAGCTGCTGGTAATGTCCGACAAGTACTATCAGCGCTTGCGCGCCTTACCTTCTGGAGGTGATGGGCCCGCTGCTGAGCTGCTTGCCAGGCCTGCTTGTGGTGCTGGTGCTACATTGCAATGACCAAAGCACCACGATTCAGCCCAGGGCACCGACGGCAAACCAGTGGGACGCTAGGCATGCAGACACTAAGAAGTCTCCCACTCCTGCTGATGCTGCCGGGCCTAAACCAACAGTAGCTGCCAAGGAACATTCCTTGTGCGCAATGTACGCAGTGCCGGCAGCGGCTCAACACCACAGAGCAGCTGTACAAGTGACTACTGCACAGCACGTCTGGTGCGACATGCTGGGCTATCCCCGTATGTTCCCCCTTTGTTGCCGAGTGCTGCTGCAGATGCCAGGACGCCCACACCATGCACCAGTACCTGGGCTGCACCTAGCCCTTGCTGCTGAATCTCACATGTACCGCTGATGCTGATGGTGACTACAAACTGCAAACTTGGTGATGCTGGCAACACATTACTGTGTGCTCTGCGGGACACAAGCTCCTGACCCTGAGAGGCTGCTGCTTGCTTGGGACGAAACGATTTGGTGTTGCTGCCACACTGCTGCTTGCTTGGCAGATATGTGGTGCTTTCCCCTACATTTTGGCATACCGTTACACACCTGCTTGGGCAACTGCTTGGGCCCACACAGACTCTGCAGTCAGATGTAAAGGTGGACAGGCGGCACAGCAGTCACGCTTTACGTGTGAGAGCAGCATGTGATCGTGGTAGCATACAGCGAGTAAGAACATGATGCTTGAGGAGTTTGGTGAGCAGCATAGGTGCAGGAGAGTGCGTTGCACCCATGAGAATGCTCTAGACCAACACTGTGTGCTGTTCACTTGTGCAGACACAGAATGCGCATCTGCGGCTACGATACCTTGTGCTTTCTTAAAAATGGTCCTGAGATCGGGCGATGTTATGGCAGGGAGGTCCCTGCCCACGTCAAGCCGGAGAAATCGAAAAGTGGCTTCTTCGTCCCCGCTATAGTTGCCCGGTATACCCTGCAGCGCCACTACAATCTGTTTGACATCATCATCTGTGGCCCCTTCCACGGCGCGAAGTGCCTGACTGATAGTCGGCATGGTTGGCATGGTTGGACGACCCGTGAGACTGACTACTGCAGTTGGCTTTGCCAGGCCTTTGCAGACAATTCCGCACGAAAATGAGCACCTGAACAACAACGTATTGGGCTAGGAGCAGGGCCTCTTGTCTAGCTGTTACTTAGGGCGAGGTTTTGCTGAACCAGTTATCCAGGGGCGAGCAGTGGGCTGCTGAGGCAGCAGCCTGTAACATGGAGCGTTTACTGTATACATACTAATTGATGTGAGGAATTTGTGGGGCAATTTTTGGCGCTCTTGTTGAAGCCGTAGTTGTGGCTTGAATTTTTTTTGTTCTGGGCGGCCATTTGATATACAAGTAGGTAAGACTGAGGACCTTGTTAACCTGTTACGAGGTTGCAAGGTGGCAGACTCACATGCGGGCTAAAACATCTTTGTTCAAGGTACGTTTTAGCAAGACGGGGGGTAACCCCTTGAGCCAAAGACTGACAATTTGGGAGCAAGTAATCAGATAGACTCAAGTCAGTCTTGGGCAGATTTTTCCCCTTAGGAAAATTTCCGGGCTTGCTGGGGGGGGGGGGGGGGATGGCCCTGTCCCCGAACCCCAACGCGATGGGGGCAAGCGCCTGATCCCCCTCCGGGCGCTGCTAAGCGAACGGCATGCTGACTGAATACATGCCTTTGCTTCTACCAACACTTACATCAGTTAAGCGTCATGCATCCCCCCTTCAAAACACCAGTCACTACCGCTGTTCAGGAGGTCCCACAGAGCAT
>JABEVS010000607.1:0-32803 GCA_018290735.1 Coelastrella sp. MACC-549 | reverse complement strand
GTGAGTGTCATTGGTCAACCTGGTTGACCTTTGGCCGGGGCAGTACTGGCCTAACAGTACTGAGACCTGAGCAGCAGAGCTGACTGGTCATCAGGAGACCACCCCCTTGTAACAGACACAAAACAAACAAATTAAATCTGGCCTGTGTTTTGTTTCTGTTTTGCCCCCATGAGCCATTGGTTGGCTCCTTACGGGTGGTAACCCTTGAGGTAACTTGTAGTAGTAGTACTACTAGTAGTAGATGGTATCATACCAGCGTCTCCAGCGCTGAAATCTGAGGCCTTCGTATTACAAATCTGTAGTACAAATCTGTCCGCAAATCTGCAGCAAAGCGCCAGAATACACCAGAAACCACTGGTCATGCACGACAAAAACAGATAAAGAAACCACAAATGTATTCAGATACAGCACAAAGTAGTACACTCTTGACGTCAGTACGACGTCATGAACCCGCCCGGCGGTGCTGCCAATTGGCAACTTGCAAGTCAACAAGACGTCTGCTGACTCCAGTTGTTATTTCCCAAATGACAAACTCGAGTTTGTCGAACTTCAGTTCAAATTCAAAGAAACGGCAACACCGCCCACATGCGTTCATGTAAAAAGTACAGCACATATTTGGTAACGAACTCCAAGGCGCCAATCTTCAATGCATCCTCAACCTGGGCAGCAGCGACAGCGGCAGCAACGGCAGCAGCAGCAGCAGCAGCGGCATCAGAAGCTGATTTCAACCAACAGAATCAGTTTAGATCTTCTGCTTGCTTATAATTGTATCATGAACTGTGATCAACCAGGCAGCTTGACAGTGAAAGAGACATAATCGTTTGCCGTTGGGTTGTACAGATGCTGCTTTGACGGCCAGCCATGCTATTTGCTGTTCTATTTCCTGTTTTATTTGCTGTTTTAAGCAGTTTGATTGTAAAATGCTCAGGGCTACAGGTCAATGCACAGGATACTGAAGGCACAGGTTTTACTTGATTGCGCGCTTCTACTGAAATGAACAATACCAGCTTTTGGAGAGATAGTCACCACACCACACCACACCACACCGCACCACACCACACCGCACCACACCACACCACACCACACCACACCACACCACACCATACCACACCACACAACCTGGCCCTAGAGGGGCACCCCGGAGGAGCCAACATAGTCGCTCATGGGGGATACAAACCAACATTGTATTCCTAACACAATAAATAAAATGGAATAAGATGTTCAGAATAACTGAATGCACAAGATGATTAGGACTCAAGCACTGTTCATCCTGACACATCAGGCCTCACCTGCAACACATCATGCAGCACCAGCAGCGCAATGCTGACAGCAGCTCAGCTCTAAATTAAATTCTCTTTCACACAACCCGAACTCTGTCAGCTGTTTTTAGATAGTTGAGATAGTTAAGATAAATGAACTAATGATGTAGTTAAATGATTGATCTCACTTAATCCAAAAACCAACAATGCAGTCTAATTGATCAAGTGAAATACGAAGCCCCCCCCCCCCCTCACCTGCAGCACATCATGCAGCACCAGCAGCGCAATGCTGACAGTTGCTGTTGTGCTAAACAACCTCCACAGAAGCCCCTTCACAGCACTCTTCACCCAACTGTCACCTGCTGCTGCTGCTGCTGCTGCTGCTGAACTGGGCAGCTTTGCGTCTGCTTGAACTTGCGCCTGCTGCTGCTGTTGCTGAATTATCTTCTGTTGCTGTTGTTGCTTTTGCTGCTGCTGCTGCTGCTGCTGCTGTTGGTATCAGTCATGTGTAGGAAGGAAAGGCAGTACAGGACATTCAACCATAATCCATCTCAGCTCAGCGGGGCCAATGGCAGGGTTGCTGTGGCTGATGGGTAACTTATATGATGTATGATGTATGGTTTTTAAATACAAATGTTATTTATGATCCATTTTAGCTCACTGTACTCAAGTTGAACAGAGGGCTTAATGGGTCTGCTTTCATATTCTGTTGTTATCTGCACACCATGCACTTGATTCTACTCCATTTTTCTAATTACAGTAAATCTTTTTCAATGAAAACAGCATTTTCCCTCTTATATAAAAACAGCATTTTGCTTTTTAATACTCAGTGGCGCTGGAGTTGCTTACTAATTTCACGCTGAAATGTACCTAGCCTTTCTCACACATACATACTCGAGTCATACATTGTGAATGCATTGACGTCAATTCATAATGAATGGGTCACTTGTCTCACATGGTCTATGTTCTCACTCATAGCATGGTAATTTACTTCTGTGGCCGATTAACAAAACTACTGACAATTCGGCAGCGGTAAGTGTGCTGCCAGGACGATATAGACAACTCAACGCTACTGCCATTGTGCCATTGTGACCCACTGCTAGATACAGTGCTGCAAACACTATGCAAGAGCAGAAGTAAGCCTGCTGCCACTAGTGCAGCGCTGCTGCTGCTGCATATGCATGGGCGTCATATCTCATGATTTCTGATCAGATATACTGAGCCTGCTACTGAAACCCCACCTGTCTAGAACCCTGATCCGTGGCAACACTGCTGTTGTTGCCATTACTACCATTGGCACAAGCAGAGCTCTGTTTGTTGCTTCCGCCACCGTTGCCATTGCTGCTGCTGTTGCTGCTGTTACTGCTGTTGCTGATGCTGCCACGTTGCAGGTCCACGTTGACAGTGACTTTGACACCAGCTGTATATCCAGCATTGTATCCAACCTGAAGATAATCCATAGCAGTAGCAGCAGCAGCGGCGGCGGAAGCGGCAGCAGCAGCAGCTGAGAGTGGTAATGATGTTTGCCTTGAAGCCGGTTGCCAAATGATTCTCAACAGATTGCTCATGGATGCACGCTGGCGGATGGTTACTCAGTAAAGGCTTTACATGATAGTGTTACATGGTACCAAACCTGGACTTACATACAGATTGTTGAGCCTGCACTGATTTTTGGCGCTGCAATGATACCAGACAGTAGAACAGGAACAGTATGATGCATCAGAAGATTCAAACACCTTCACAGGTGCGAGCTGCTTTTACACAGCCCAACAGGCCGTCATTTTGTATTTAGCAATCATGAATTATCAGCCGCGTCATTGCAGGTCATGCTGCTGTGAACATTCGTATCTGACCTTGTAAGCTTTCTGCACTTCAGATTCAAGCTGCCGCAAGCGCTCGACCACGTGTGATGGAACCGCTTGATCGTCAGCTTCAATTTCTACAACTTGTTGGGCTCTCGTTTCGGATGCTCTGACTGCACATAGCTTGCGTGTGTTGCTGAAGCGAGCTGCGATGGATACTGGTTGTGCTAAGGCGGGCGTTGCTGCTTGTGAAAATCGCATGGAGGGCCTGTGACCTGCCATTACTTATATATTTACGTCTTATCGATGTCACCGACTTTTATCAGCGCGACAAAACTAGCATCACCAAGAGACCTGGAGTGCAACCATCGTGTGTGCATGCAACAAAGAGGCACTTTCTACGGCGTTGCATACGCATCACGCCTACACCATGTGGCTCAGTGAAACAGCGTCAAGCGTGGCGATTGTTGCCGCCTGTTAGACGGGCACAGTGACGAGCTAGCTGTTGCATTTGCCACTGGCAGTTGTAAGTTACAACTGCTGTACCGTCTTAGTCGGTGGAAGTATCCTACGTGTAGCATCCCTCTCCTCCCGAGTAAGTAGGCAAGTCTCAATTAATAGACTGATTGTACTATCAGCTGCTCAGAAGATGATCCACACCAGTTGTCAATCTTTTCTAGGCGTTCTGTCACCCAGATATACATACTGCTGTCTCACTCTGACATTGTCACACACACACACACACATAATAATGAGTATTTTGCAGCCATAGCATCTACTGCCATCAGCCCCGCGCCTCAAATCTACCCAGTGAATTCAGTCCACTTTCGGACAAGGCGGAGTGCATGGTTATCCGATCTCAATTGTGAAGGGGGAAACCACCTGAGAACCCCTCCCATAGAATCATATGTATGATTATATCTCCTGGCTGATACCGACCAGTATCAACCTCATCCAACCCAGCGCACGTACTATGTATAGTAAGTACAGTATGTACATTATGACATACTGTACATTGTACAACTTTGGCCTTGGCCGTATCATTTACCATGCCATGCCATGCCAGGCCATACCATACATATATATAAGTTACCCATTAGCCATAGCAATCCTGCCATCGGCCCCGAGCCCCATTTCAGAAGCGAACAATGCCATACTATACCATACTATACCACACTATTGAATCTGGCCCCTGAGGGACACCCCGTAAGAGCCAACAAGGTCGCTCATGGGGAAAATATCTCAAACCAAACAATATCACAAGACACAAAGCACTAAAAAACTTCTGCATCAATTGAGTTCCTTAAAGCTCGCACATAACATGCATTGAGTTTTCTAGCTATCACCCACACAGCACCCCTTGATGTCACATGATAATATACCTCTATAACCAGACTCTGATTTAATAGTACATGATATACCTATGTAATCACGATGGTTCATACTTTCAAACTTTAGCATAGTATGGAGTTGACACTGTGCTGCTGTGGTTAAGGTTACCTAACTTTTGGCTGGCAGCCACTCCAAGCGAGGCTCCGCAGCAATAAGGCCACTAGCATTGTTTCACCGCTAGTAACAGATACAACTAAATGGTCGCGCCCAAGCCACACCTGTTCCCTGCAGCTAGCTGTAGATAGATTCTGCTGCACAGAGAGTACGATCCTGACCACTAGGCTGCACTTTCAAGGTTATGTTGAATTCCTGCCAAATTTCAAACCCTGGAACTGATCTGGGCACTGAAGTGGGCACAACGCCCACACTCACTTGCAAGCTCTGCTGTCTGACGGCTTGCACGCCTTCAACAGGTCGCACACATTGCCGCTGCTGACTGCCAGGTGCAAGTGAGCATTTTGGCCGTTGTATGCTCCTACAGCCCCGACAACTTGACCCTGCTTTACAGTTGCTCCTGGCGTTGCTGCAATGCTCTGGAGATGTGTGTAGTAGTAGGTCTTGCCATCAGAACCCAGCAGGTAAAAACTGTTGAGGCTGAACTTGTCTTTCATCTCAGCGGGCGTCTTTCCCCAGCTGCAGCAGAGGTAGCAGCAGCAGCAGCAGCAGCGGCAGTCACTGACGGTCTCAAATTCCTAACATATAGTCACTGATAATATTCAATTCACACCTGGACTCGAATATGCTCACCCTTTGTCAGTCAAGAGGTGAGCATATCAAAGCATATGCTTCAGTCGCATTAAAATGTCTCATTGAGAACCTGGTTGAAATTCCGACAACTTGAAATTTGAATTTGCAGCAGCCAGCCACACTTACACGCATGTGCTGTTCTTGGCGGGATCACAGATGGTCCCATCAACAATTGCGTACACCGGCGTTCCTGCCGGCGCTCGAAAGTCAAAGCTGTTGAGATCCTGCCACCTTTTGCTGGTTGGTGACAATCGCTTGTAGTGTGCAGCAGGACCTGAACACACATATCAGAAGAACACCTCCTGTGCCGAGCTCAGGAAAACGCTTATAACGGCACGGCACCAAATGAACATGCGAAGGTAAGGGTTGCCGTGGCTTTCAGGCCGCTTCTGTGATGTTGCTGCTGCTGAGATGTCGTACGAGACCGTTCAGCAGCAGGAGTAGTACAGAAGCTCACCCTCCCCCATCTTGTACGCAATGTTGCCCAAAGGGTTCTGACATGCTTCAGCGCATACAATCAGTATAGACGAAACCGTTATCGCTAGCAAGGCGCACATATTCCATGATCGTGCAGGGTGACACGGAACCATGTTGGTCTCTCGAGTGACAAGTGGTAGCTGAGCAGGAACAAGGTCAGATGGAATATTTTTGCCAAATTTGATCTTCTTCATTCCAGCTCTGGCAGTGCTCGCGACTTCAAAGTGATCGTTCAGTTAAGTAGACCGGTCAGGTGACACCTGTTGATTACTTCGCTAACCAAGGCGCGACCTGCCATGTTCTTTTAGCCTTGATCTGGCAGAAAATATCGTCAGTAGACACAACACTACAGCCGGTTGATCACGCACACCATCATAGCAAAGCTGTTCTTCTTTAGAGCATGCAACTCGGCTGATACTGGCCTTTGCTTGCACCTGACGCACCGCAGTCCCAGAAACCTCCAAATAGTTTGCGTGTAATATTATGAAGTTGTTTCAGGCAGCAGCTGCGCTAGTAATGCTGTTCTGCGCGATGCAGCCAGCTCGTGCTGGTTGGGATCCCAAGAGCGATGTGTCTGGTCAGACGCTTGCGGAAATGTGCCCTGGCAACCTCATTGTGAACGGTGACTTTGAATTACCAAACACTGCGACGACACCTACGGAACTGCGAGATGTCAGCAGCAACAGCAGATGGGGCTGGTACAAAAAAATTCCAGGTGACTAGCGGAAGGCAGCTGCTGCAGAGAACATGCGGTTCGTCACGCAGATGACCGCACAGGTTTTGATTTTCAGCTTAAAGTTGACTACCGCTCTGTTTTGCGCATAACCATCAAGACACACCACAACAACACACATGTAAACTGTACACTGCAGCATGCAGCATATGATTCATTCATTAAAATGATCAGATGATGTCCCTTGTCCTTGCTCTGTCAGGCTGGTACACAACGCGTCCAGATGGTGGCCCCTGTGTCAAGGTTGACTGGCAAAAGCCGTAAGTTGTCAGCAAATATGGCCGTCTATCTTTTCTCCTTGCACCTGGTTCTCGACCTATCCTGGCTTTCACGTTCAATTGCTTCATTTGTTGTCAGTCAAAGTTTCAACTGCTGCTGCTGATCAGTGCGGATTCCAAAGATTCTTTCCCATACCATCCAATTTAAGAAATAGTATACTAAGAACATAAAGTATGTGATATGTCGTCACAAAACGCCATTGCATCATGACTGTTTCCAAACATCTAGACATGACACATTAAGCGCATATGCCCCTTGTCAACACATCGTAAAACTTGCACACAGCATTGAGTGGTCATCATAAATGAACAACGTAACAATTACAGGAATGTAACATTGTATTGGGTGAATACTTTTTGTAAAACTGTGAACTGTGCTTCTGCAGCTACATTGAGCTTGCAAGAGGGGCCTTGGCAGTACCTGTTGAAGGAAAGCAGTACGGAGAGCTGCTGCCAAATGGCACAGGTAATCTGGATGGATTGGATATCATATTTTATCTATCTTCAAGAAAACAATTGAACAACAATATCTGGATCTGTGACTTACGTCGTAGCTGAAATTGACTGGCATTGGCGTGAAATGGATAGCTGAAACTGTAGCTAAATATTTCAACTCATCAATTGCATGAATATAATTGAATTATTCTCTGCTAACGTTGGTAACTGTTATAACAGAAAAAAAATGTGGAACTGGTCATTGACAAGTTTGCCAAAGTGTGCTGCCGGCATGCCAGCAGTGCTCAGTACCAATTCATCCCTGCTGCTCGGGACCAAAGCAGCGGCTACTGTTTCCTGTCCCTCACAGCAAGAACAAACCTTGTTTAAAAAAAACACATGCCGGGCCAGTGCTCTGGCACCTTGGCATGTGTGCACGGAATGATAGAGACTTTGGGAAGATAAGGCCGTTTTGATACCGCTCTGTCATTTTTTTAGTATCAAACCATGATTTTACAATCCAGGATGCTACCAATTTCTTTTGCAAATCATTAAACACTTTGATGAATACCTTCTTCCACTGCTGCTGCTGCTGCTGCTGCTGCTGCTGCTGCTGCTGCTGCTGCTGCTGCTGCTGCTGCTGTGTTTCTTTCTTCTTGCATGATCTGCAGGTAACTACTGCCAGGAGTTGGCACTGCAGAAGGGCGCTCAATATAAGCTGTCATACTACTACGGCAGGCTTATGACATACGCCAAACAGTGAGTTCTGTTATTTTCTGTTATTGATGCTTGTTTATGTAAATCTATAGAATATCAATCATATCTGTGTTGATCACCAAGTGCAGCCAGTTCTGGTATTGCCAGAGGCTGATGACATACGCCAAACAATGGCTATTTGATACAAGATCAATTTGAATTTCAATTTACTAGTAGGATTTACTGACCCTGGGGTCATATTGCATTTCAAATGCCAATCTGTCATATTTGTGCAACCATGTGAACTGATGGCGATGCAGGCAACAGGTTCACAATATCACTGACATGTCAAGTTAGCCAGCGTTCATATGCAGCCACTCCTAAACGCGTGCATAAAGTGTTGCAGACTGTAAATACGCTGCCGGCACATATACACATATGCACCCACGCCATCACACTGAACTATAACTATTCCATGCTGCCGTCGCGGCTGCTGCCATTGCTGCTGCTGCTTTGTGATCTCCGTAGCACCACCACATTCACGGTCTACCCCACAGCCGTCAATGTCGCCATCCGTCCTGCGGACTACAAGCCCAGTGCCAACTCTGGCAAGTGGCCAGAGGACAAGCAGGGCTACACACAGATCAGTGCAGCAGATACTGAGGAACAATATGAAAAGTACAAAACCCAATGGGTGAAACACGAGGCGACGTTCACAGCACCTGCCGACAAGGTGATGAAGCGCATTGCTTTCCTATTTTTACCAGTATTGTCATTGATACATTACTGTGAATGTTTATGGGAAGGTAATTAATCTTTTAGACAGTGTTTGTCCTGTGCTGTTGTGTCCTCACATCTGCTTGTACACTGCTGGTGTGGGGCCGATGGTGATATTTCTATGGCTGCAGAGTGCTAACGTTATTACCAGTTAATCATCAGCTAATACATCATAAGTCTGCAACTTTTTACTTTTCAACTTGATGCCATCAGCCACTGTTGGGGAGATTTATTTCTGAGAGATGGAATGCTAAACATGAATAGTGTCACCATCTCATGAGCCGATCATCTGATCAGGCGACACTCTCTACATACTATGGGGCTTGCGCCGGTGCGGCGGTGCCTTTTTGTGCTTTGGCTGGGGCTTGCACAATGTAACATGTCTGATTCTGATGCCAAGGCGACCAAACTATAATTATCATTATTATTATCATTATTATCATTATTATTATTATTATTATCATTATTATTATTATTATTATTATCATTATTATTATTATTATTATCATTATTATTATTATTATTATTATTATTATTATTATTATTATTATTATTATTATTATTACATCATTATTATTATCATTATTATTATTATTATCATTGTTATTATTATTATTATTATCACATCATTATTATTATCATTATTATCATCATCATCATCATTATTATCATCATTATCATCATCATCATCATTATTATCATCATCATCATCATCATCATTATTATTATTATTATTATTATTATCATCATCATTATTATTATTATTATTATTATTATTATTATTATTATTATTATTATTATTATTATTATTTCTTCTACATATGCATAACCTAGATCAATCACCACACAGGCATGGAATCACTGGTCATGCGCAACTCGTTATACATGTTATGCTATATGTTATGCTATGTGTTATATGTAGTGTAGATATAACTTTTATAAACTTTCAGCTCGGCTGGAGTTAATGGTGGCTGTTTTCAGTGCTGCTCAGTGCTGTAGTACAAAGGATATGCGAAAGTGTGTGTGAGCAAGTACACTTGCCCAAATCAATGTATGCGAGTACATGTCTACTGAGACAGCAACTCTCACTGAATTGGTACTGCTGCTGCTGCTGCTGCTGCTGCTGCTGCTGCTGCTGCTGTAGGTGACATTGGCCTTCATCAACGCAAAGAGACCCAAAACATGTGGCAGCTGTGGAAGCTTGTTGGACGCCGTCTGCCTGCAGAAGGTTTGATTGATGGACCTGAAGGAATCTCTTCCTATTGGGGCCAGGGATTGCTAGCCCTATCAACCCCGGAGGGTCTTAAAGCTTCAGGTCTTAGTGTGTGGGGGTCAGGAATACAATCGAGCTAACGGCTCCTGATCAGCCTCAAAGTCGTGAATGCCAGTATATATGGATGTATTTTGCTTTGATGCCCTTTGGGCACTGTCAAACTCAATCAGTTGAGCCTGGAAGCAAGATCAGCGGTCCAACTTTCCTGAGGCAACTGTAGTGGCACTAATCATGCACTCCGCCTTGTCCGAAAGTGGATTGAATTCTCTGGGTAGATTTGAGGCGCGGGGCCGATGGCAGTAAATGCTGTGGCTGCAAAGTATTGATTATTATTATCATTATTAAAGTGGCAGCTGGCACAATGAACTTGTGTCGCAAGCGGCTGAAAGGATGGAGAACCATTTCAAAAGGTTTGACATCATGTCAAAGAGTCCTTGCTGAAGGGATTTGTCAGAAGCAGCGGCAGAAAGCCAATCATATGTTGCATGGTGCATGCAGCACTACCAAAAGAAAGGTGTCAGTTGATGCTGAGAGTAACACACTCCGCATCTGCTGCATCGTGGCAACTTAGCAGACGCAATCTGGGTATTTAAGTGGAGGATTACTTTGGAGGCTCAACTTCACTATTGTCTGTTTTAGCCATGCTGTTGTATGGTACATGGGGCGTGCGCATGTTGGGTTGTTCTCAGTTTGTTCTCGGCACAAGGCTTGTATTTGGCATGCATGAGCACTGTGTGCTGTAAGCTGTCGTTACTAATCATACTACTATATATCTAATAGTACTATATATCTAACAGTACTATTAGATATGACATGTTATAATCATATGTATGATCATACGTACCTATTTATGCAATGCCACCCAAGTCGGATCATTGCAGTCAGGTCTCTCACGTCCCGCAAGAGCAAAGCACGATAATTCTTCAAAGGCCCTTCGAAGCATTATCGTGTCAAGTTGCACGGCATGTGTTGGACAGTGCTGAACAATGATCCATCAGCATGCAAGTGGCAAGTGTAAGCTTTTGCAAGTTCAACTTATTCACGGGTTACTTGAACCAGGAGGTGTCTGTTTCATGACCCTCAGGGTGAAGCGTCTGACGCTCATGACGTCACGATGGCGCACGATCATGCGCCAGAACAAATTTGTTCTGACAGATTTAAGTTTGTCACGAAGTTGACTTTCACAAGGCAACCAACCGTTCGTTGATGCAGATTTGTCACAAAGTCGACTTTGACAAGGCAACCAACCGTCGTTAATACATATGTCGGTTGTTTAGTGCCACTGAAGGAAGGTAAGGGGCTATTCCGGCCGCAGGGCCCCAGGGCCTATGCAAACCAATCGAGCTGTCAGGATTGAATGGCACTCCAGGGGTCTAGACGGAGTTCTCCACCCGTAAGGAGCCAACTGATGGCTCATGGGGCACAACCTAGCGGTCAAACGGCGAGACCAGGGCAAGGTGGTCATGTTGCTAGTTGTTCCTGCATGTTCGTAGACTGACCACCCTGCGTTGCATCATGGCATGAGACCTCGGAGGATGGAAACCACCTGAGCCTGCTGGAGGAGCTGGCAACAGGAAGCACTCCGGCGAACTCAAGTGAGGTCGTTTATTTTATTTTCTGACTACTTGTGCAGCATGATCACAGGACACAAATTTGTCACACATTGGAATGTGGAATGCAGAAGTTTTATAGTGCTTTATGTCTTATAATTGCTCAGTCAAGGCTTCAGATATTCCCCATGAGCGACTTTATTGGCTCTTACGGGGTGCCCCTCCGGGGTCACCGGGTAGTCTGGAGCCACCGGGTGGCTCTGGTCAGCTGCCAGCTTACTAGTTGGGAGGAGACCTGGCTGCAGTGCGCTACAGTAGCAACAGAGGTGAAGAGCTTAGTATCACCCTTGAGGTAACTAGTAGTAGTAGTAGTAGTAGTGGTAGTGGTGGTGGTGGTGGTGGTGGTGGTGGTGGTGGTGGGAGTGGTGGTGGTGGTGGTAGTAGTAGTAGTAGTAGTAGTAGTAGTAGTAGTAGTAGTAGTAGTGGTAGTAGTAGTAGTAGTGGTAGTAGTAGTAGTAGTAGTAGTAGTAGTAGTAGTAGTATCATAACATGGTAGACACATTGTGGAGACCAGATTTAATCATCAGCATTACTCATGCTGCTGCACACCCTGCCTATTAGCAGTGCTAACCAGCCTGAGCAGTGTGACTTGCCGATCATAGGGTCTCTCTGCACTGTAATCTGTATGATGATCTTCTGCAAGTTGAACTTGCAGATATTCAACCGGATTGAATCTGGTTTCTGTTTCTATTTGGTTTGCCCCCATGAGCCATCAGTTGGCTCCTTTCGGGTGGAAACCCTTGAGGTAACTTGTAGTAGTAGTAGTAGTAGTAGTAATACTGCTGCTGCTGCTGCTGCTGCCAGCAATGCTGTAATACAGCTGCAGTGCTGCTACCAGCTTGAAACTGTCCATGCATGTTGTTCCCGGTTCAGCAGGCTGCTAGCAGCATGAACTCAGCTGCAGTCAAACATCTACTGCCCTGTGACAAGTCTGCCACCAGCCTGTTAGTAACTCAAAAATGTTTGATACAAAGATGACTGCAAGATAGAATAAACAGGCGCTGAACTTTGTTTTATTGGCTTTCTTCTTTTTTATTTTTTTCTCTTTTGTGAGGGAGTGGACATCATGGTTACTTGCTGCATGGATCAATTTCTTTTACAAGGTCAGCAGCAACGTGGGTGTGACACAGATACGCACAGCACATCTCGTCCCTTGAGCTGTTGATGCTGTTGGCATTAGTTCTGCTGTAGCCAGCAGACATCTTCATCTGCTGCTGCTGCCCACTGCTGCCGCTGGCGCTGCTGCCACCGCTGCTGCTGCCAGATAGAAGCCTATCTGGACCACCATGCCTGCTGCCACCTTCCAGCCTTCCAAGTCCGATCACCTCTCCTATTCCCCAATTGCTTATGCTGCTGCCCACTGCTGCTGCTGCTGCCAGCAGCAGTACTCAACAGCTGTTTGGACCACTATGCCTGCTAGCAGGCAGCTAGCTACCTGATAGATCAATCGGATTCTCTCTTGTACCATCCTACTTCCCTCCATTGAAAACCCTCTCCATTTAGAAACAGTACAGCTTGATTCTGAGACTTTCTGTGTGTGCTTCTTTCATGCACAATCTTTGTTTGACTGGCAGCAGCAGCAGCAGCAGCAGCAGCAGCAGCAGTGGGCAGAAGTAGCAGGTATTTTGCCAGATGCTGCCAGCTGGCAGAATGCTCGCTAACCTGCGGCTGCTGCCCCCCCCCGCTGCTGCTGCTGCTGCCAATTAAAACTTGCCTCTGTGTCGACCATGTCTGCTGCTAGCTGCCAAATCCAATAACCTCTTCTACCACCCCACTTCAGGCAGATACTGCTGCTGCTGCTGCTGCCGCCGCCACCAACACCCATCTGGCTGCTGCTGCTGCTGCAGCCACAGAACACCAAAGTCTACCTGGCTGCTGCTACCTGCTGCTGCTGCTGCTGCTGCTGCCAGCCAGAATCTACCTGGTTGCTGCTGCTGCTGCTGCTGCTGCTGCCAGCCAGAATCTACCTGGTTGCTGCTGCTGCCGCTGCTGCTGCTGCCAGCCAGAATCTACCTGATTGCTGCTGCTGCTGCTGCTGCTGCTGCTGCTGCCAGCCAGAATCTACCTGGCTGCTGCTACCTGCTGAAGCCAATCATTTCTTCTAAGTATCTCAACCTAGTCCTGCCATCACTGAGTGCATACTTTATGTCATAGGGTGCCGACTTGCTGCGCTGCAGCTCAAACTCACGACGGACCTCGGCTAAAACATCCCCTACGGCAGCGGCAGCAGCAGCAGCAGTGGCAGCAGCAGCAGGAACTTGAGCACTTGATAGTCCAGGTGAGATTCAAAGCTATGATCAAAAGCTTAGACCGCAGTTATCAAAGGATTTGTCTCATGAAGTTTGTCGAGGGCATGCTGCGACGCTGTCTACCTGCTACTGTCAGTACACAAGAGTGAGTCAGTAGCTACTGATATCTATGCTCCAGCAAGTCCCTGAATCATGATGAATCTTGCCATGAATTAAAGCTTTATTGATACGGATGGATAGATACAAGTTCACTTATCGCATGCATACGCATTAGCCGCGTGGAGAGCAGGTCGCTTCAATGCTGCAGCACTGCTGTGAGTGTGTGTTGCTGATCGCCTGCTATGCCCAAATGATGCCCACAACGCAGCAACAACTGCATGCGTCGCCGTGCAACTGACAAACCGTTATGCTTTAGCTTTGCGAACGCTCTATGATGCCGGACGAGAGCAGTCGAGAGGTATGCTGGCCCGCAATCCCTGTCGCGAATGCTGCTTACCTCTGTTCGCAGCTGGTAGCGCCCTCGCTGTGCGTATAAACTGCCTATATAGACTAATAACTTGCGATCGTAGTACGAATCTGCCGAGTTCGGCCATGTGCTGCTTGCAGCAGATCCTCAGCCACAGTCCGTACAGCAAGCAGATAGATAGATATCTACACCATGTACTACAACCAGCAGATTATACCATGGCGCGGCTTCCAAGCTGCCGAAGAGTCTAGTTTGCCGCGCTTTTTGTCATGAGGCGTAGCCTTCAATGACAGCAGAGCTCAGAGAAGTTCAACCACAGGGCACAGCTGACAGAGGGTTTTCTGAAGGATGCAACTTAAAATCTTGAAAAAAAGTTCTGTGAACATCCCGTCTCTTTATTTCAATCTGAATTTGGTATTTCAAAACGCTCCCTGAGTACACGCCACAGCAACACTGATGCACGCAGTATGCCGCTGCCTGCTGCTCAATAACAGATTCAAGACACCTCTAGTAGCGCTAAAGCATGGCCCAGTCATGCTGCTGCTGCTGTTGTTGATGATCGTGGTGCTGCTGCCATTCGGCTGCTGCTGTCATCATGCTGCTGCTGTCATCATGCTGCTGCTGCTGCTGCTGCCGCTGCTGTTGGTGGTCATCTGCTGCCATGCCGCTGCTGTTGTCATCATCTTGCTGCTGTTGTCATCATCCTGCTGCTGCTGCTGCTGTTGTTGTCATCATCCTGCTGCTGCTGCTGCTGTTGTCATGCTGCTGCTGCTGCTGCTGTTATCATCCTGCTGCTGCTGCTGCTGCTGGCCGCTGGATGCCTGTATGGTGCTGACTTTAGTGGCCGTCAGATGCTTGAATGCCGTTGCTGTCATCCTGCTGCTGCTGACACCCTGCTGCTGCTGCTGCTGGTGGTGAGGCGCCTGTATGCTGCTGCCTTGTTATGCTGCTGCTGTCATTATGCTGCTGCTGCTGCTGCTGCTGCTGGTGGCCGTGAGGCGCCTGTATGCTGCTGCCTTGAGTTCCTTCAAACGTTCTTGGCGAGTTCGCTTGTGACGATCCAGCAGACCCTGCAGTGGAAGGGCAGCAAACATACTTTGATATACATACTCTCCTATACATGAAGGCAGCTTACGCATAATTTATGAAAGTATTAAACATACGCATATTACACATATGCTGGTTTCCAGTGGTTTACCCTTGTCGTAAGAGAGGATGGTAGTAATTGATTAAGAATCCGCCTGCGAAACACCGGGCGCGAGGCCGATGGCAGTAAATGCTATGGCTGATGGTATCAATTATTATTATTACACATATGCTGGTTGAAAGTATGGAAAAAATCTGTACTATGCATATGCTGATTGCCAAATTGCTATCTGTCACAATACCAGATGTTGTAGACAGTATGTGCTGGCAATATATTTGCGTGTATGGTTTACATGCAAAAAACGCTCTTCTTTCCAGCATCTGAATTAAATACCTGCAGTTTCTTTATCTGTTTGTTGGTAGCTGCAAAATCTGCAAATACAATATTCCACTGCATTAAAAATCTGAAAATTTGAAAAAATCCAAATCATTGGGAGGATTTTCAATAGATTGATGACTGACCTGCATCCTGTCCCTGACTTTACGCCTCTCAGCCTCCACCACCCGCTGCTGCTCCTCCACCGCTGCTGCTGCCACGTGTGCTGCTGCCACAGGTGGCGGCAGATCTGAGTAATCCTTGGACTCATCATCCCAGGCGATCTGATCTGGATCATCAATGAACAGACTGGGCCACCAGCTGGCAGAGTGGTTCCAGGGACTGTGCAGCAGCAGCAGCAGCAGCAGCAGCAGCAGCAGCAGCAGCAGCAGCAGCAGCAGCAGCAGCAGAGCTCAGTGTAGAGTGAAGGGACCCTTCTCTACTGGTATCTTGGTACACTTATTTTGGTTGATGACATTTCTGAAGATGAATCCAATACTTTATTGCTGGTTCCATGGACATAACACCTGACGTAACTATGGGCATGAACAGATTCTACTAGGCGTCACTCAGCTGACGCTATATCCAAGTTGAACAGCAGCAGCAGCAGCAGCAGCAGCCAAGGCCGTGATCACAGGCAGTACAGCAGCAGCAACAGCAGCAGCAGCAAATGCAATCAATGCAGGCAGTACAGCAGCAGTACAATAAATTACAGAGTTATTGTAAGAAATGCACACCACAGGTCCCCACCTCTCAAACAGTTCCAGGTTCATTTTTGACAAGTACAGCACCAGTCTGCCTTCACCATAGCTATTCACAGGCAGCACTGCTGCTGCTGCTGCTGCTGCTGGCAGCAGTGGCCCAGCCCCAGCAGCAATTGGGGCCAGTTGCAATGCATTGGTGGCAGCAGCAGCAGCACTGCCAGTGGCAGTAGCACTGCTGAGACCAAGCCCATTTGGGCAGTCATCTTGGAGCGTGGCAGCAGCAGCAGCAGTGCTGCTAGCAGCGGCGGCAGCAGCAGCAGCAGCAGCAGCATTTGATTTTGTGAAAATCCACGTACTCTCCTCTGGTACGATCCCTCTGGCCAACTCCCCCTCCAGATACACCTCATCATTTTCCTTGTTACTGACTGTTATTTTGTATGGCTGCATTGTTACTTTTAGTTGCTTGGCAGATGTAACGTAATCTGGTATGTTGAGAGTCTGGATTTGAACTTCTGATGCTGTTTGGCGCCATCTGATGGGCAAATCTGATGACTGGTACCAGACTGCACTGGAATCAGAGGGTAGGTCCCTGTGGCAGCAGCAGCAGCAGCAGCAGCAGCAGCAGCAGCAGCAGCAGCAGCAGCAGCAGCAGCAGCAGCAGCAGCAGCAGCAGCAGCAGCAGCAGCAGCAGCAGCAGCAGCAGCAGCAGCAGCAGCAAAGCCATCGTATCATTTAAAGTTTATCTGGCATCAAGAATGTCTCTGGTGGCAGTTAAGGCCCTTACACAGGGTGGCAGCAGCAGCAGTAAGACAAGGCTATGTTCCTTGTTACATTATTTGTGTCTCAACCAAGTCAAGTTTTGAAGCCGACTCTATAAATTTAATAATGCATATGTGTGTTGAATCAGTCATATGTGGATGTCCTGCAAGTCTACCGGTGTCATTTATTACCTTTGAGAGCAAAATGGTGGCAGCCACGAAAAACATTTTATATTTCATTTTACAATTTTTTTTCTGCATCAAACATAATTCTTAAAAATACTACTTATCATTCAAATGCACTACATCCACACAAACATATTGTATGTGTGTGCCCGCAGCTCACCTGGCATCATGTATAACTCTGGTTAGAGCAAAGGGATGTTTGTCTGGTCGCTCTACAGGTCGACCATCAGCCAACACCAGGCTGTAATGGCCATATGGCAGGTCAATACAACCAGCAGCAGCAGCAGCAGCAGCAGCAGGGGTAGCCAGCGATGACTGATCAACTTCCATCAGCTCTCCCGCTGCTGCTGCTGCTGCTGCTGCTGCTGCTGTTGGTGGTGACAATCGTGGCTTGCAGGTTTGGAGATCTGATTGATCTTGAGAGCAATTCTGCAGCAGCAGCACAGCGCCGCTGCCACTTTGACTGCTGCTAGCAGCAGCAGCAGCAGCAGTGTGAGTGTCACGCTGCCAGTGAGCAGAAGGATCGCCAAGCTGTTGACTGGGACTCACTGGCATCTGCTGCTGCTGCTGCTGCTGCTGCTGCTGCTGCCGGTGCTGCTGCTGCTGCTGCTGCCGGTGCTGCTGCTGCTGCTGGGGTTTATTAAGGTCACAGATGTCAGCTGCTATGGTGTACAACTCATCAAGATGCTGCGAGTGTTCAACACGTGCTGCTGCTGCTGCTGCTGTTGGTGTTGGTGTCTCAAATGGCACATCATGAAAGCCAACAGCAGCAGCAGCAGCAGCAGCAATAGTAGTAATAGTAGTAGCAGCAGGAGGAGGGTTCACCAGAAGTCCCAGAATCTGTTGCAGCTCTGGGCAGGCTGCTGCCAGGTGCGACATGCTGCCACAGTGTGCAAGGAAACCAGCAGCAGCAGCAGCATTGCTGCCAAATTGGACCTGTGTAGATTCAACAGGCAGAAGAGATAAAGTATTTTTCTTAGACAGGTACTTCACCAGTGTACTCTGCTGCATAGCAATGCATGAAGTTATAGCATTGTTATCAACTGATGTGTTACTAACAGATATGTTACTAACAGATGTGTTATTCCTTGCCAGGACAGTTGTGCCGTTTAATATAATCAACAAAGCAAACAGTAATCAGCGCATTATTCCATCAGAAAAAAGTGATACTCATGCGTTGAGGTATGAGTGGACATTACTCATTTTCACAATAATAGCTTTGATACAATAATATCTTTTATTCTTTCTTGCCAATATAGCTCATAGCACAGGGGTAGCTAGCAGGGGTGCAAAGTTTGACCAAGCTGGACTTTGATGTCAAGGGCTCAAGAAAACAGAAATATAGAAATGCGCATATAGAAGGGCCCAGCATTGCATCGCTAATGGCATGCGCATAAGCAGCTTACTGTGAATGTCAGCACATCAAGACCATGTGATGTTCCACCACTGCTGCTGCTGCTGCTGCTGCTGCCGCTAGTCCCTGGCAGCAGCCTGGCATCTGTCAGGCCCACAGCGAGTCGCCCCACACCTGCCAGCCTGGCAAGTCCTGACAGTAGCTGAACACGCTGGGAGCCTGACAGACTCAGGCTGGCATCAGTGGGGACTGCTGCTGCTGCTGCTGCTGCTGCTGCTGCGTTTTGTAATTTCTTGATGGTGACTGTCACCAGCATCATGGGTTCCTGAACACACATAGTGTATGAAACAATATACACACTATGTCAAGTATATAAGAGTGCATGAAACCGTTTCATGTTTACGATATACATACTATGTCAACAATAACTAGATAGATTACCGTAATCTTGGCCAATGCGGAATAATAATAAAAAATGACCATACCAAGACAGTGTCGCAAGACATTGCAGCAATGTCTGTTGTTGACTTTTGCAGGCTACATCAGCTTGTGATGTTACATACATCAGTAAATGCTATGGCTGCAAAGTACTGATTATAATTATTATACATCAGGGGCGTTCAGCATATATTCCATATATATAGCAAGCAGATTGACTACATTTCACACTCTTTATAGATCATAATGCTTTAGAGCAGCAGCGCCAGGCGCCAAAGCTGTTTTATTCATTACCTCACAACATGCAAGCGGTTGCACAAGGCCAAGCTGCATCAGCGCCAGCTTCTGCCCACTACCTCCTCCTGCTGCTGCTGCTGCCGCCGCCGGGCCAACTGCTGCTGCTGCTGCTGGACCTGCTGCTGCTGCTGCTGCTGCCAGCCACACAGATGCCTGCTTAGCATCGTCCAGCAGCTCCTGAGCAGCTGTGAACCTTGATCTCAGATAACTGCGCTGCTGATCAGTGCTGCAGTATAACTGCTGCTGCCGGACAGCAGCAGCAGCAGCAGCCACCGGCCGAAGCTTAGGGGACTTGTTAGTCCCAGAAGTAACAGGTGTTGAATCAGCTGGTAGAAGATCTAGGGCCGTTAGGTATGCCTGGGCAGCAGCAGCAGGTTTGCAGGAAATCCGTTGCTGCTGCTGCTGCTGTTGACTGCTGCTGCCATCAGCCATGTATGCATCACCTAGTGTGGTGTAGCAGTCCAGCAAGAAGAGAAGCAGCTCCTCAGGGTCCTGCAGTGCCTGGCAGCAGCAGTGGCAGCAGCAGTGGCAGCAGCAGCAAGTACAGGAAGCAGAGCTTGATGATACCCATGCTATAGTTAACACTAACCAATTGTGCAAATAATACCAGACTCCACCAGCGAGTGCACGTGATTAACCATTGACTGCTGCTGCTGCGGCTGCTGCCGCTGCTGCTGCTGCTGCCGCCGCGGGATAGGCTAACTGATGAACTACACCACACCTATCCATTCAGAATGCAGCAAAATAATGATTACACCATACTCTCACAACAGCAAAGGTTGGTTGGGTAAAAGATTTTGATATTCGAAAAGCCAATTTCAGAGTCTTACTTACAAGCTGCTTGATTGCTGCTGCTGCTGTTGCTGCTGCTGCCTGTGCTTTATCCCATTGCTTCAGTTGTACCGCTGCTTTGGCAGATAACAGCTGTAGCTCAAGTACCAGCACACTGCTGCTGCTGCTGCTGCTGCCATCTAGTAAGATCCTGATCAGCAGTAGATGATAGCGGCCCACTGCTTTGGTACATCCAGCAATTGATCTGTGCAAGGAAACTGTCTGTTGCTGCGTCTGCTGCTTCTTGATAATTTGAAACAGTGCTTCTCTGATTTCTTCCTCCTGCTGATGCTGCCACAAGCCACTGCTGCTGCTGCTGCTGGGAACAACAGCTTTGTCTTCTGGAGTTTCAAAAGGTATGATGCTGTCACCTGCTGCTGCTGCTGCTGCTGCAGCAGCAAGCATATCATCATCATCACCAGCAGCAGCAGCAGGCAGCAGCCGATTGGAGGCAGCATCCAGCCTCGGCTGTATACAATTATCACTTGCACAGCGCTGCTGCTGCTGCTGGATCTGCAGGGCATCCAGCAGCCCATCCGCCACTTGTTGTCTTGTCATGTTACTAACAGTCATGATCATCTGTTGCTCACAATCATCTCTTTCACTGCTGCCTGCTGCTGATCGCTGCCAGGCTTGCATGAACGCTTGCAAAGCTTCAGGCCACCTGCAGCAGCAGCAGCAGCAGCAGCGTCAGCAGCAGCAGCAGCAGCAGCAGCAGCAGCAGCAACAGCAGCAGCAGCAGCAGCAGCCACCTTATATGTTTCAGATTTATTTTCATGTGCATTTGCGATTGCAATTGTTTTTTTGCAGGTGCTGATATACTTTTGCTGTACATGATCCCTTACGTCAGCACATTTTTGCCCTTTGCTCAAGTTAACAGCAAGATTCCACAAAATAAAATGTACACATGGTGTATACATACCTTCTTCTGCAGAGGAAAACCAGTCTCATGTTTATAATCTCTACCCAATTTGGTTGTTGCAGCGTGACTGCCTGTCTTGCAAGTAGCATTAAGCAGCCCTGAGGGTGTCTGCGTCATTGGCAATCGGGACTTGGCAAATACATGTTTTATGAAGAAGGAAGCCAGTTTCTAAACATGTGTGTCTATGCCGAAGTTAATGATCACAGCACACTTCTCTGGTCCATTATCTATCATCATATTATACCCCCTCTAGATTCAAACCCCTGGAAGCACTGAGGTATCTGAACCAAGTGGAGGTTTTTAAGCAGAAGACTCCCTGAGTGTTTCAAAACAAAACTTTCATAACTATATAGTATATATAGTATATACAATGAATTATGTGATTGATTTGTGTTTGTATATCTATCAAATGAATCGATGTATAAGTTTAAACTGTGATGAGAAAACGTAGTTGTACACGGTTGCGCTTGATGAGTGTACAAAGTAAGGAAGAGAATATAAAAAAAGAGAATGTTGAAATATTATATTTTTTGACTGATTGCAAACTTTGAAATACTGCGATGCCAAGTGTTGAATTTTCCAAAAACTTTTATTGTGAAGAACAAACCTGCCCAGCTGCTGCAGTGCTTTTGCCTGTCTCCAGTAGCCCTTGGCCCATCCTGGTGCCAGCTGTACAGCAGCAGCGGCATCACGCAATGCGTCAGCAGCACGACCAGACTTGAGGCGAACCAGGCTGCGGTTGCTCAGCAGCAGCCGGAGGGTGGCAGCATCCTTGGAAGGGTTCAGGAGAGCAATGGCAGCGGTGTACCTGAAAACATAGCAAGATTCTTTCTTATCATGGAAAAGACACTATGTGTTGTAACATTGTGTGACAGTTGTTTTTTAGCATAAGAGTACTATACCGTACAGTAGGCGGCTGCTTTGGTCTGCTGCATGACCGATAGCAGCAGGCGCTACATGCCTTATATATAAGGCATCTGTATATATGGAGGTAGTGATTTGCAGGTTAGAGTTGAAGTGACGTTCTGCAGCATGGCATGAAACACGCAGCTTGTCTCTTTCAGCTGTCTCTCCTATAAATACGCATAAAATGTGTGATAATAACACTTTATCAAATTTTAATTATCACTGATGACTGCTCATCTGTGTGTCGTCAGCAGATCGTGGCCGTTGCTGGTTCACCTGTCATCTGCTTTACCACAGTTGCCCCTTGACATCTCTGATTCCGCACATCGCTTGAGGTAAGCGACCTTCGCTGACCTATATGTGACCAGAAATTTCACCAAATCATTCTTCGGCAAGTCGATCGAAACGTTGTGGATGTGCATAGTGACGTTAGTTGGTTGTGAACCAACTCGCTAGTTGGTGACTATAGTCAACAGACACTGCTATTGCGCAGTGATCGTCAAGAACTGAGACCTAGGGCTTGTAGAGTACTCACAGAGTGCCAGAGGATGTGGACATATTAGCGTGGGAAGAGGGCAGCGGCTTTCTTGTCGGTTTTCTGTGACTGCTTTTGGCAGCACACAGGTACCTGTCAGATAGGGATATGAATGCTGCAATCGCCCAGCAATGAATGTGCACCAAGCTAATCAACCCAGAGCAGCACAGCTGAGGCGCCGCAGAAAGTTTGATCATCCGATGCGGCACCAGTTGTTACTGGGCTTCTGGGACCTCCAGGTGCGCACCATTGACAAGCGGTAATAACGCAGCGCACCGATACTTAACTTGGTACTCATACTTGTATATAACGGTGGCATCAGATACCGCAGAACGTCCTCAGGCCATACCTGATCCGCCTGATTCTGCGCGTGTTGCAGCTCTAACGCCATGGATACAGAGATGCCATTTCAGTTGAAGTATCAAAACCGAATCAGGGCCCTGACGTTCGTTTCGATCCTCCTAGTGACTGTAGGGAGCATGACTGCTGATTGGGAGCAGCTTTATGGCGAGAAACATGTCTTTTCTGGGGTCAAGCCAGCCATGAAGCGATATTTCAACGATTTATTTGGCGTAGATAATCCAGCTACCAGCGCAGTGGACCGTTCCAAGCAGAATGGCAGCAGCAAATGAAGTGCTGCACAGGCGCCTCAGTTTCCACCTTTTCTTCCAGCAATGATTTGGTCTCGCTGGTGTTTCGCCCATGTACAGCTCAGCAGCCGTCTATCCCTCTGCAGTCCTGACGCGCAGGGGCCATGCGACATCACGAGTCAATCCAGCATGCCCATGTTGCAGCGTCAGCAAGCAAGTTGCTGTTGAACACAACAACACAACCTCCCCAGCAGTGGCTCAGGTGCAGCAACGTTGCTATTATCAAGGACGTTGATTCTGCACTGTCGTGTTTCATTGCCGAGCGGATCATCTGGGTACATCTGGGCAGATCTAGTACACTATGATAAGCGGCTGCAGCTGGCCCATAGCCTATGCACGGTGCAACAACTTGCAATGGCACCACTGGTTGTGGTTCTACTGCCCTCAAGGATGCACTCCAAACGGAACGGCTACATGGCGTTGTTTTGTTGCGTATGAGACCGCAAGAGGGACTGATTGTGCTTCTGGGTCTACCTTAGGTACCTTGGTCATCCTTAGGGCCTCAGTGTACACTGAATGCCTGCTTGCTGACCTGCCTAGGGCACGGGCCTACAGCATCATACCACACTTTGTAACACATTTCACTCAGGAAATACCCTGTCTGTTGGAGGATGAGTTGTACTTATTTATCCATCAGAAGTCTAGACTAGCTGCTTCATTCTTGCTGGCTTGATGGTTGAAGCCTTGTAAATATTGGGATATTCCAGTTGCATCTAGATATTTCTTTGGCAGAAGCTGAGGCTCACTTGAAGTTCCAGAGGATTTCTAGTCAGTCGGCAGTGAGGTTTGGTTTACTTGTGATGGTGTTTGTAGTGTTAATCTATACTCCCCATGGGTGACTCTGTTGGCTCCTTGGGCGTGCCTCTCTGAGGCTAGGCCCCTTTGAGGCTAGGTCATATAGTATGATGTATACCATATCATATATGTATTGTATGCATGGTGTGGTATGGTAGGGTATGGTGTGGTCACAGCCATGTTGAACCGGTTTCCCAAGTTGGCTGGCATGTATGCCTATATATAGGCAGCAACAATTCCAAATGTTGCTGCCCATATATGCACCCAAGGGTGCCAGGTGTCCAGTATTAGGCAGGCCCGCCTGAGTCAGGCTTTTCAAAGTGAGTGGTTGTGCCTGGGGGCATCGTTGTCACACCGGGTGTCGTGAGTGGGCTGGGCAGCACGTGTTCTGGACCACTATCTGTGTTTTTGAATTGTCTTTGCCTTATAGGAGCAGCTTGGTAGGGTTTTTGCACTGCAACTGATTTTTCCTGTTTACTTGGCCACATGGCCATACAATGCTTGGTAAGCATTGTATGGCAGAGTTCATTGACCACAAACTCTACTATCTATTGCAGTGCATTCTGCATGTGCATTGTGCTACTTGCCAGTGGCCACAATACCCAACTCACAGCTGCGCACTCACAGCTAGCTGCCATGAGTGCACAACATTGTGCATCGGCATTCCACTTGTGCAGCCATGGCCTCACTAAGCTCAGAATTGCGGGCAGCAGTCCTCGCTGTTGCTTGCAGGATTAACCTGCGTGTGTTCTCAGTTGGTCCACTGCTAGTGCATCTCTGCAAGCGTGGTGGCTGCAGATCCTCATATTGGTGTCATGCCACGTTGCCGGAAATTGACTGCGTTCCCCTACCCAAGAGGGCACTGTGCCGGGCTAGCACTATGCATAACTGGGAGCCGTTTCATACATACTTGCATGTCATGACTGATCAGTTTATCCAATAAACCTGATGGTCTGCCTGCTCATTCCATGTTGCATGGCTCTCTCTCTCTCTCTCTCTTGCATACATTGGTGACCAGGGGCAGGTTGAGTAACTGCAGGCAAGAACTTTCACACTGCTCGCAGAGTACCGTCATGCATGTGACACATACTATGTCACTAGTAGTGAACGGCATTCATAGTTTGAGTGTTACATTGAGGCAGGCTGTGCACATCCACGTGGCATGCACTGCCTAACAACACTGCCTTGAGGCCTGAGCAGTGGATGAGCCAACTGAGCAGCGGTTCAACCGCTGTCGTACATCCCATGTCATAGTCTGGCAGCCATTAGTGCTCCATAGCCGTGCTATCATGACTTTATGCCAACGCGTGTGATCACCAGTCATGACTGGACCGCTGCGACCAGGCTCCTATAATATTGATTATGCTAATTAGTAATGGGTGAGTAGCAGCAGCCTACCTGGCCAAGGTCACTGCCGCATGTGGCATGGCATGCGGGCGACGCGCCTGCTGGGGTAGCTAGGCTGTGTCGGCACTGCCTGTGCTGTACATGTGCAGTGAGTCAGGAAGTGAGCAGCAGCTCTGCTGCATTGCTCTGAGTGTGCAAAAACAAGTCCTACAGTGGGGCATGCAACATTACCACATGCTAAGCATCTGCACACAGCATGCCATTGCACCTGCAGCCTATGACAATTCTGCCATTATATGCCAATTATGTCATTGCACAGTCAGTGCCGACCTGAACTGCCTAGCTACGCGGACAGGCGTGTCATTGGATATATACACCGCATTATCAATTACAGTATGATAAATTATTACTAAGACAACCACACCATTAGTATCATAAAGTATCACAATTATCATCATGAAATCGATAATAAGTAAATCAGAAGAAGAAGAAGTTACCCTTTCCGGCCGCAAGGCCCTTGGGAGAATGTACTTGGTGGCTCAGCCACACTGACACACCAAGATTAGACCACCCTCAGGGGCGCCTTCAAGGCAGAAAAGCCCACTCAGTGGGGGTGGTATTCAACCGAGTAAATCAGATACGATATGGAAGAAATAGAGTCATGCAGCAAGTTAAGATGCTATGGCAAATGACAATGTATTTATACTTATTTATATTCTTATAAGAAGAAGAAGAAGTTACCCTTTCCGGCCGCAAGGCCCTTGGGATAATGTACTTGGTGGCTCAGCCACACTGGCACACCAAGGTTAGACCACCCTCAGGGGCGCCTTCAAGGCAGAATGACAATGTATAATATCCATACCATACCATACAACCTGGCCACAGACGGGCGCCCCGGAGGAGCCAACATAGTCGCTCATGGGGGGTGTAAATCCACATCGTATTCCTCAACACAATCAAACCAGTCCTCACTATGAAGTGACCAGAAATCATCCGAGACTTCAAGTGACGCCTTGTAACACGCCTCAACTTCTGGACAAGTGTACTCTAGCTGCCATTGGGCTGCAGCGCTTTAGCCAACAAGCACAAGCTGGGTATCAAATTATCTTACCCGCCCACTGAGTCGTTCCACCCATTTGCAGGTATTTCCAATTACCAAGGTCACAATACCGAGTATGTCAGCAAGGACTGCCTAGATCTACTACTGCACTTGACGGTGGCAACAGCCGCAAGCAGCACCGACAGCAAATCAGTCAAAGTGTAAGGTGCAACACCAGACCGTATGTTAAACAGCAACCCCGCCCCCGTCATTAGCGGCAGCAGCTGGAATGTGGCGACAGCAGCAGCAGTGCACTGGGTGGTGCAGTTTGGCCGGTGTATGTTGATAATGATATGAATCTGCTGACTGTGTTGAAGACTGTCAAGGTAGTTATGCAATAGTTATCACTACACATCTCTCACTAGAGGTAATCAGTACCTCGACGGTCGCTGTTGCGTTGGCAAGTTGCGGCAATTACTGCCTTAGATGTGTGATCATGGGTATAGAATGGACCGATCACTTGCATGTGCAAAAGAAGTTGAGCAATGCAACAAGGTGAAATGCTATGGCATATGCGGCATATTTGGTTTCTCAGGCTGCCGCACATGTGCGTACAAGTGTTGTAACCGTCATCTCTGAGGGCGCCCTGAGTAATCCCGCGATTAAGCCCAATGCACGTGTATGTCACACTGTTTCGCACTGTCAATGCCATCTTGGACGTCCAAGAGTCCACTCCAGGCTGGCAACTGAGCTGAAATGCGAGGGTGCAGCCACCCACTGGCAGATCTGCGCTCTAGAACCTCCATCAGTGATGCTCCATGCCTGTGCAACTGAACTTGGGCCTCAAGCGCTGTGACAGTCCGTACCACAGTATTACCTGTGCTGCATTACCAATTGTCGTGTGATTGTGCTGTGTTGCATCTTTCCGTTGCCAGGGCAATGTTGTTGCAATTGCTGTCGTGTGTGTTTCATTGCCATCTGAAACCATTTCGGCTACTGTTGGTGCTCAGCTGTGCCCTGTGCTACAAACATCCGCCCGTCGCAGTTCTTCAAAGGCCTGTCTTTCGAGTGCGATGTTACGCGCTAGACGTCGCACAGTGGCACACTCACACAGTGGCACACTCGCAAGTAGGTAGAGCAAGAGGGCCAACCATTGACACAAGCGAACAGCTGCTTGTGTGTGCATGCCCGCCCATGTAGTGTCGCCATTGCATACGCATATGTTGCCTAAAGTTACAGGTTTGTTTGAACTAATACACCGCAGCGGCTGCACAAGTGTCAATAACGGAGTTCTCAAAACTCTAACAGAGGAAGCTGGGTCACGGTCATAGTGAACCGCAGCTCTGGCAGCTCTAACAGCTCTGGCAGCTCATAAATTCTCAGAACTCCTTGGCAGTGGCATTGCTAGGCCTGCAGTGCATGACAACTGGTGACATATTCACTGTCAGCTACAGCAACTCACGCCGATGCCGTCCCGCTTAAAGGCTGCGCTTGAGGCAGACATAGCTGACATCCAGACACGCTTAGAAGCAAATCCCGACGATCCTGCATTGAGGAAACAGAAGAGGGTGTTGCTTCAGCAGCTGGAAAAAGGTAAAGCTGGCGCGGCTCAGCTTGCAATTGTGGGCTCAGGAGCTTTTTTATCTTATTCGCATTCGTGCCTTGCAGAGCGGAATGGCCGGTTGTATGTCTTGGCAGCAACCTTCGGTGCTATTCTAGGTCCATTCGTGATTGCGATGGGCATGAAGGGGGCAGCCAAGGAGCTGCACAAACCCCTCAACGGAGCTATCAAGAACCTCCACAAGCCTCTCAAGGAGGTCGCGGAGCATTTTGTGACCGTCGCCATCCCACCCCTGCACAACACTCTCAAGGACATCGCCGAGGGCTCCGTGTTCTACGGGTAGGTGGCAGCAATGAGCCAGCGCCTGAAGGGAGGCTGTAAACCAGTACTTTGTATTGACTGCATCCAGGCAGGGCGAGTGCCAGTGCACCTTCTGTGTGGCTTACAACAGCAGTTCCGAGACCTGCAGTAGCATTATGCATGCTGCATGCACTGTGACAAGATTGGCCCCTTGCTTTTGCAAGAATGGGATCCTGTTCTTTTTGCAGACCCAATGTTGCTCACTGATGCATACATCTGCTGATGTCTGTGTTGGCAGGGGCCAGGTGTACAACAAAGGGTTACTGCCGGTGGCACTTGCCAAAGAGATCACCTGGACATCGGGCCCCCACCTGTGCGTCCGCTGCAAAGGCGTGCATCTCAAGCCTGATTCAGCTCAGGGTAAGCTGTTGACAGTAACTGTTGTGTTGATGTCTACAACTATCAGTCAGGGTGATGCACATTGCCAATGTGTCACCCCCATTGTACCCATAGTGCAGAAAGCTGCCCGATAGGCTAGTAATGCAGACCATCAACTGGCGTGTGTTGCAACCAAGGGTTGAGCTGGGCAAAGCACCTGGCTGGTTGCATGACCCATCATTCAACTATGGTTTTGTTGTTATGCAGGCAACCACTCCGGTGGGAGGTGACCTCAACCCTCACTTGTTGTGCAAGATGCAACATGTCCCCACATATACATGATACATGATCAGGGTTCAGTCACCTGTGACATCGCCACTTCTGAGCTGGACTGTTGCGGAGCTGTGCGAAGGTTGTCCACCCTCTTGCCAACCCGGCGGCAGACTGGTGCATGTCTAAGAAACGGTTTTTTGCCAGCTTGACTGAGAGCACCAGCAACTTTACAACATTTGGACTGTACCAGAGGCCCTACTGCAGTTCTGTAGACAGTTACTATCAGGGCAAGATTGTTTCTTGTCCGTGTAGTATAGTTGTCAACCCTGCCAGCATTCATCTCTTATGATATATCTGATTTGCAGCATTATACTCAAGCACAAGCAACCCAAGTCGATGGCAGCTTTGCGCATGGCTTGATGGCTGATGTAGAGGACCAGTGCAGTTGTACGTATACTGCAAATCTGAAATCACACATGCAAGGTCGCTGTTTTTTGGTTGGTAGCGTTTCACAGGTAGCAAAGTTTGGTTGTACTGTCAAGTTTACTGACTACTAGCCAAGTTAGCAAGTGACTCTCTCATGAACTTCATGACTCAATCGAAAGTGATTTGTTGGCTTCTTTCGGGCGTCCCTCGTTGCCAAGGTTTTGTGCATGGTGTGGTATGGTGTGGTATTTTTTTTCTTCTATCTATTATCTTTGGTATGGTTTGGTATGGTATGGTATCATACCCTGATGGTTTGTTGGTTTCCAAGGTGATGCCATGTTCTGGCCTATAGGTGTTCTGGCCTATAGGCCCCAGCTAAAATTCTAAATGCAAGCTGGTCTCATGAGGCCATTCTGATAGAGTCAGGCTTGATTTCAATGTCTTTGATTCATGTTGCAGGCAGTGCTGCTCAGCTCAGTCAAGCAAGCAGTATCACTGATCAGACTCTGGTAACAACCAATTGCAGCAATGGCTGATGGGTAGTGAATCAAAACCACATGACACGCACTTTCACACACGCCGAATCAAGACACTGCAGCCCAGCACTCCGGATCCATCATTCTAGTATGCAGACTGCTGTGACCAGTGGGTGTTGCAAATAAGAATGATTCTTTGTCAGTGGGTGTTAAACTACGCCAATCTTGGCATCCCGGTGGGTGAATGTTGGTTTTACATGATGTTGCTGCTGCTGCTGCTGTTGCTGCATCCTCTGCTGTTGCTTGCGCTGCCGCTGCTGCTGCTGCTGCTGCTGCTGCTGTTGCTGCTGCCACAGGTTCCTCTTCCAATGTTAACTGATCTGGCTTCCGGGGCCTGTGCCCAGGATATCTCACCGCCAGACCTCACCACCACCACCAGCAGCAGCAGCAGCGGCATTCACAGATCTGGTTCATTGGCAGCGCTTTGTCTAAGGTTGCATTTGGTGCCTGTGAAGATGAGCAAGAGCAGCAGTGGGTGGCAGCAGCAGCAGCAGCACTGGCAGCGGGCAGTGCTGAGATACCACTGACTCTGGTGTGTGCTGCTTACATAATCCACAAAACTGAACTAATGCGTGTTGCTTTTGCTGTCATATCAATTGAATAATCATCCAGTTGTTTGTTTATCCATTTATATTCCTCCATCTGTCTGCTTAGTGATTGTTTCAGCAGTTGGGCAGCAATGATTCACAGGTCAACTTAAGCTCAACCACTGATCAGATGAGTGTACCACTGATTATTCCTCAAAACCCCACTTACTTTTATATCAATTCAGATATGCAGAAAAGAACCCAAAATTCGTGACAGTGGATGTTCCTGTCATCACTATGTATTCTACTACTTATTGAACCTCACACTCTGCAGGCTTCAGAGCTGGAGTGCCTACTACCCACTTGGCAGCAGCCGTACCAATATCAACATCCGCAACATCATCGTCAACATCAGCAGCAGTAGCAGCAGCAGCAGCAGCCAACAAAGTTGTCACAAGCAGCAGTCGTGCAGCTGCCAACAGCCTGCCCCATCAGAACAGCAACAGCATCACCTTCACTCACATTTTCAGCACTGCTGGCAGCAGCAGCATCAGCAATGCAGGTGCTTTTGGCAGCAATTGCACGTCATGAACGGAATTCCAATCCCTGCTGCTGCTGCTGCTGCTGCTGCACCCTGCGGCAGCAGCAACAACAGTACACCAGCAAGCTTACTGAACAATGGCAGCAGCGGCAGCGGCAGCCTTGGGCGCGTAACTCTGTCATGGCTGAACCTCCACCTGGTCCTGGACGAAAGAAAGCTGCAGGAATTCTCGCAGGCGGTTTTGACAGATTCAAACCTCACAGCGGCCTGCTCAACTGCTTTGATCCACTTGTATCGGCGTCTATAGCATCACCAGCACAGCAACAGCAGCAGCAGGGCCTTGGTAGCAGCAGCAACAGCGGCAACAGCAGCAGTGATGGATCTGCTGCTGCTGCCAAGTTCCTGACCATCAAGAGCAATGAGATCACTCGAGTGAGAGCTGAGCTTGACTCGGCTGGGTTTGAGTCATGTGTTACACCGGCTGTTGCTCTGCAGCTGGTTCATATCCTTGCACTGGCAGTGTCAATGAAGGTCCTTGGCAGCAGCAGCAGACAACTGACCAAACTCAATCAGGTGATTTTACTAGTGTATGTGTGGGGGGTTGTTTCTGAACGGATTTTACTAGTGTATGTGTGGGGGGTTGTTTCTAAACGGATTGGGATTGGGGCTAAAACCATCAAATAAACTAATAATTTTTACAGTCTTTCTTGTACACTTTACTTACTGTGCCTGACTTCTTCCCCCTGGGGGCCGCCCATTTGTAACACCATCTGCATACCATAATAAACAAAGCACGTAAAGTGTTTTTCAAACCCTGAGCCTTCCGTGCGCTTTTGACGACAATATCCTTCATATTATGCTCTTATACCAGATGATACGCTCAATCAGGAAGAAAAATATATTATATCAAATCATCTGCTCCCTTGGGGCCCCGTCTGCTCCACACCATCTGCAGGTATTTGGTCACAATACTGAGTATGTCAGCAAGGACTGCCTGGATCTACTGCTGTGCAGCAGTGCACACTTGACGGTGGCAGCAGCCGCAAGCAGCACCGGCAGCATACCAGTCAAAGTGCAAGGTGCAACACCAGACAACAAACCCGCCCCCGTCATTAGCGGCAGCAGCAACTGAGATCTGGCAGCATCATCATCAGCAGCAACAGGCAGTGCAGTTTGGCCCCATGGTACATGTTATTAATGATGTGAATTTGCTGATTATGTTGGAGCCTGTCAAGGTGGTTATGTCATATATGTAGTCGCATATCTGTTATAACAGGTAATGGTCGCTGTTGAGCTTGCAAGCTGCGGCAATTACTGCCAGAGTTATGTGGTCATGGGTGCTGAGGTAGGTGACATGCTTGTGGAGCATGTCACCTACCTCTGCCGCCAAAACAACAACGTTCGGTGGCTCAATTTTATTGTGCGTGTGCTCCTTTTTCGGCTAGACACTACTCCATGTTGCGGGTTATTTACATGTCCAGGAAATGCCATATGTGTGAAGCAGATGTTATTGGTCATGAACAACATGTTATCTTGAGTTGTGATGGTGTGCAACATGTGCGGGATATGTACCCGCAGTTGGATTTCTCACAGCCCACATTGTCCTTGTTCCTGACAGCACATGCTCATCATATGTCGTTGTACCAGTTCCTGGCTGCGGTGGTAAGGTTTGCCCACTTTGTGGTGCTGCGTCCGCCGTGAACTATTGTTGTTGTTGAGTCCTGCCATGCCACATGTGTTGTGCAATGCTTTTGCTGCAAAATGGCTGTTGGGTTTTACAGCCTTCCATGCTCAGTGTGTCTTGTGTTGGAGTTCTGCTGTGTGTATCTCAGCTATGGCGTGA
>JABEVS010000060.1:147110-214593 GCA_018290735.1 Coelastrella sp. MACC-549 | reverse complement strand
AGATTAGAACTCTTGCTGCGTTGACATACATCACAACTTCTGACATATGCACGGACATCTTTGTGCAAGTAAGGCCAGAAAAAGTAACGCTGTACATGTTTGACTGTCTTAGTGACACCAACATGACCAACATACAAAGCATCATGGCATTCCTGCAGGACCAACTGTTTGATCTCCACGTTGTCTGGAATAACTAGCAGTCGGCCTTTGTAGAACAAGCCGTCTCTCTCAGCATACGCTGCTGGGGGCGAAGCAAAGGCTGGATCAGCCTTGTAAGCCGCCTGCAACTGATTGAGGAAAGACACAGAATTCAACAGGGATGTCTGCGGTGGAGTGGCAGTCAACAAGCCAACATATGACACCATAGCAGGATCGGAATCTACAACAAGATGCCGGCTCAATGCATCAGCTACCACATTGAGCTTGCCAGGCTTGTAATTCCAGTTCAGCCTGTATCCTTGCAAAGCCTCAAGCCATCTGGCCGACCTACGAGACTGCATGTTTGGAGTATCAAAGAAAGTGTTAGGCTTGTGATCAGTGAACACTTGAACGTCTCTGCCTTCAATGTACACACGGAACTTTCGCACACTGTGCACAACAGCCAACATTTCCAATTCAGTAGGGCTGTAATTTTTCTCGCTCTGCTGCAAAGCACGAGACTCGAAGGCAATAGGATGATCATCCTGCATAAGGATACCTGACAAACCCTTGTAAGAAGCATCGCACACAAGTGTGTAAGGGTCAGTGCTGTGCCAGTCAGGCAACTTCAACACAGGAGCAGTGGTCAACAACCTTTTGACTTCATCAAAAGCTGTCTGGCAATCTGCAGTCCATTTAAATTTACTAGACTTCAACAGCAAGTTGTTGAGAGGATAAACAACTTGAGAATACCTTTTGATGAATTTCCTGAAGTAGTTAGTCATCCCCAGGAATGACCGCAAATGCGACACATCTGTCGGGCGTGGGAACTCTTCCACAGCACGAACTTTAGCAGGGTCCACTTTGACACCATCCTTGCTGACGATGTGTCCCAAAAACAGAACCTCATCCTGGAAGAACTTGCACTTGTGAATAGCAGCGGTCAAGTTAGCTTCTTTCAGCTTATCAAGCACCAAACGTAAGTGTGCGGCATGTTCTTGCTCATTTTTGCTGAAGATGATAATGTCATCGAGATACACCATCATAAACTTGTACAGGTAAGGTGCAAACAACTTGTCCATCAGGGACTGAAAAGCAGAGGGTGCATTTACCAAGCCAAAGCTCAGAGTGAGATACTCAAAATGACCAAAGGGAGTCCTAAAAGCAGTTTTAGGCACATCCGAGTCAACAAGCTTAGCCTGATGGTATGCCTGCCTCAAGTCTATCAAGGAGTAACAGGCACTGTTACTCAGATGATCCAGCATAGCATCTATGCGTGGTAAAGGGAAAGCTATACGTTTCGTCAGCTTATTGATCCCGCGATAATCCACGCACATGCGCAGCTCAGTGGACCGCGGCTTTTTGACAAACAGTACGGGAGCACCGTATGGAGACAACGAGGGTTGGATGTACCCAAGCTCCAACAACATCTTTATTTGTTTTTCCATTTCTTCCATCTCCAACGGAGAATATCTGAACATAGGGCGACAGGATTGGATCCAGGCTCCATCGGAATCACTTCATACGGAATCTGTAGCTTAGAGCCACCATGCGGAGGCTGATCTGTGAACACAGCAGGATATTCAGATTGTAACTGCGTTACTCTCACATCAACAGGCTCATCGGAGGTTGTGAGTACAGTAGCAGAGCCAGGTTCAGCAGTAGGCACCGGCCTCACGACTACTAAGCAGTGGTACACTTGATGTTTGCACATGCGCTTAACTTGCGCATACGATAGCGCAGCCGGGTTATCAGGCTTAGGAGTCTCCTTGGCGGGAGTGTCCATGTGCAAGGTGATAGTCTTTTTGCCCTTTCCTTTTACTACACACGTAGCAGTATCATAATCTATCTGTGCTTTGAGTGATTTCAGCCAAACGTCGCCTAGTATAACATCAAAGGCAGTGGGTAAGTCCATAGCTACAAATCTCAGTTGAGTAGATAAGCCTTGCATACGTAGCGTCACAATACAATATTGAGTTGTTTGTGTAGCGCCTGCCACCCCCACTATATTCAAAGGTGTTGAGCTATCACACAATTTGATACCGTGAGCAATACAGAAACTCTTACAGATGTAATGGTGCCGCTCTGCACCGGAGTCAAAGAGCACCCGTGCAGGCGCACCAGCAATAGCACCTAGCAATTGCATAACATGGGTGGTGGTAGCGGGTCGAACAGCATCATCTGGCACAGGGATGGCATCAGCCACCGGTGTGAGGTTGTTCAGACAGTGTCCAGGCGCAGGTGGGTCTACCCACACCACAAAATCACACTTGGCTTTGACAGATTGACTAGTGTTACTACCAAGAAACAAAGGCGTCCGACGATCATAACGGGTAAGCAACTGCATACCACGAAGAGCCGGAGAACCATACTTAGCAGGCAAGAGAATGCATGCTCCAAGACCAGGATTACGGGTCTTTTGTAGCCGATATCTCATCAGAAATAGTTCACGGTGCTGTCTAGGAGGATGCAACCATAGAAAGTCTCCATCCTTGAAGGTCCTGTCAAAGAATGACTTATCATCAAGACAACAATAATCAGGCAACAATGCATTACTGCCATCATCATTGCAGCAAGCATCTACAGAGCAAGGTGTGCGCAACGCACTCTGAATCTCAGAAAAATACTTAGGATCTATCTGCAGGTCATCTTCCGCAGCATAGCCAGCCACCTTGCTGCTGCTCACAGCACCATCAGCACCACTAGCAGGCCGACGGCGCTGCTTTTTGCTCTTCTCAACTGGGGCCACAGCATCTGCTGGCTCACCAGGAGGATCCCGTGCCATTATCTCGGCAATAAGCGCATCAAGCGCTGTCAGCTCCTCACTTCTGCTGAGGCACACAGCGGGAACAGTGACAGCAGCACAAGGTGCCGTAAGACCATCAGTCACTGCCCGGAAGGGATCATAAGTGGTACGACCACGACCAAAGGCCATGTCAAGGAGCCTGTCTGGCGTGTCGGCTATCAGCCTGTAGTATCTCTCAAGGAGTTCATCCACTGGAGCAGGCTCAGACAATCTGGAGCCATCTGCTGACAATTCAGCATCACGCAAATCAGCTAAAGTTTCAAAAGCATTAGGATGCACAGCAATAGGAGTAACCACAGCGGTTGCGGCAGTGTAGCCAGAAAATGGCTTGTGCATAACAGCGGGTGCGAATCGCTGCTGCTCCTGTAGTGCCGACTTAACGCTGCTAACCAACAAGTTACCACTGTCTGCTGCACACGCATGCTCATGTGTCACGGCTGCAGCAGTGAAAGCACTCTGTTGCTCTCCCACCTTAGGAGTGTTGTTGCCCTTGCCGATAATGCCATTGCCACCTCGCTTGGGGCTTGGACACGTGCTGCTGATGTGTCCACTGCCTCCACAGTTGTAGCACTCCAGCTTGGGCTTGCCAGCCTGTTGCTGATAGGGGTGGTGGCGACCACCTGAAGAGGGAGGTCTGGGGTACTTGCCAGGGCTGCTGCTGTTGCCATGTCTATTGCCGTGGCTGCCACCACTGCGGCCACCGCCACCGCCGTTGCTGTGGCGGCGCTCAAAGCGACGTTCACGTGCCCCACCCTGCTGATAACCCGCTGGGTGGCTGCTAGGCTTCTTGGGTTTGTAGCTGGCCTCAAATGGCACGCAGTGATTGACAATCTGCTGCTCCATTTCTGCGCTGGTGTCAAACTCTGTACCGTCTGTACGGTATGCTACAATCTGCTTCTTCTCTGGGTGTGTGAGCCTGTGCAACATGTGAATTCTGACCAGGTTGCAGAAGCTGCACTCGCTGTCTGGCTGCTTTTTCAACAGGGACAGGCGATGCTTAAGTTCTGCGATGGCTGCCCTATGGTCTGGCTTTGACATGTCCACACGCACACCGTAGCAGTCATACATCAGCTGCAGGTCTGTCTTGTACTCTGCACTGACAAAACGGCTGCTGCGAAGCATCTGTGAAAAGTCCTCGAATGTGTACTGACGCTCTGCTGCTTCCTGCATGATCTTCTCATAAGAATCGAACACCGCAGACACGATTTTGGCATCCAAAAGCTGCAGTGCACGCAGGAACTGCTGTTCTGGCGGCACTCTGTTATCATGGAAATACAATGTAACTTGTCCCAGCCAATCAGCTATGCGAGGGTCTGAGCTGTCTCCCTTGAGCGTGCTGGGGAGGGGCCCGGTAAGCTTACTGTTGCCGAGCTGCACGTGACCAGCTGGCTGCTGCTGCTGAGCAGGCGAAATCATGTTGTGCAGGAAGGTGCGCTGCATGTTGCGAGACATAGATGAATGATTCTGAAGAAAGTACGTAGCTGTTTCTTCGTCCAAGCCCATGTCCACCAAGAGCTGATAAGACAGGACGCCATCTGACGCGGCGCGATTCTCAAGCCCACCAACCGGAGGAGTCTGAGTCTCGCCATTGCCATGTGCATATTGCGTTGCATTAAAGGGAGTCGTCCCAGCTGTGGCGTGCTGAGCTGCGTGGCCTAAGGCTGGCTGCTCTACGCCGTCCATGTCTCCTGCCCCGAAGAGCTGTTGATTCTGTTCAGCCATTCAATAACACAGAAAAGAATGTTTCCGCTACCAATGTAACGTGGCGGAGTGATAGCAGTGGAAGCTTAAGCGGAAGTATAGTGTTTACGGCTCAAGAGGATATGTTGAGTGTAGATGGGCCCGCGGGATCAGTAGCATATCTCATAGATGCGTACTTGGATAATGATCCTTCCTACATCTCAGGGCATATGTAGTTCTTCAGTATCGTACTGTCAGGCATGGGTGTTACTTGACCCTTTGACTCCTTTGAGTCCAGACCCTGCAGCTTATGCTGCGCCGTTACAGGTATGTATGGTGGACATGATTAGGGTTTAGCAATTTCAGCATTTGGAAGCTAGTTTGTGATGCAACAAGCTGGCCATAGCATCAGAAACATGTACAAAGGTGTGAAAACGCCATGTAAACGCTACGTAGCAACATCAAAAGATACACCAAGCCATGTTCCTTGCTTTTTGTGCGAAATACAACATGGTGGACCATGGTGGACCATGGAGGACCATTGGTGGATTATGGTGGAACATGTGTGGGCCACGGTGGACCATGTGTGAACATGATTAGGGTTTAGCAAAGTCAACAACTTCAAGCTAGTTTGTGATGCAACAAGGTGGCCATAGCATTAGGAGCATGTAGACATGCATGAAAATGCCATGTAAACCCTAATCAGCCACATCAAAAGACACACCAAGCCATGTTCCTTGCTTTATGTGTGATATACAACATGGTGGACCATGGTGGACCATGGAGGATCATTGGTGGATCATGGTGGAACATGTGTGGGCCATGGTGGAACATGTGTGAACATGATTAGGGTTTAGCAGTTTCAGCAATTGGAAGCTAGTTTGTGATGCAACAAGCTGGCCATAGGATCAGGAACATGTAGACATGTATGGAAAATGCCATGTAAACCCTAATCAGCCACATCAAAAGACACACCAAGCCATGTTCCTTGCTTTATGTGCGAAATACAACATGGTGGACCATGGTGGACCATGGAGGATCATTGGTGGATCATGGTGGAACATGTGTGGGCCACGGTGGACCATGTGTGAACATGATTAGGGTTTAGCAGTTTCAGCAATTGGAAGCTAGTTTGTGATGCAACAAGCTGGCCATAGGATTAGGAACATGTAGACATGTATGGAAAATGCCATGTAAACCCTGACTAGTGCGCCAGCAAGTTGAGGGAGTCGTTTTTTGTTGCGTGCGTCGTTGCTGCTTCGTTTTCTGTTGCTCGTGGTTTGTTGATGCCATGTTGGCCTGTGGGCACTGTATCGCATGTCATGTTGGAAGTGCAACATGTAGACTTCTGCAACCGTCCAATGCCCTGCTCGAGTAGGCTTGCTGGTGCCAGTAGCTCGAGGTCTTCAGTAACATCCGAAAGCAGCAGCACTCCCTTCGATTGCCATGACGGTTTGCGCTGCACTGCGCGGGCGTGTATGCCACATCAGGGGTACTGTGCAACGACGATGCTTGCGAAGGTGGTGTCAGTGACGTGCAGCGGGCAGATATCGCTGTACTAGTAGAGCAGTACTGCTGGCTGCGGGTGTGACAAGTGTTATAGTGAAAGTGGTGCCGCGTACATTTGCTGATTTGCTTTTCATATTATAGAGTAACAGAATGTTGCACTTGATTGTCGTTGTAAGTTGTACCTGCCGGGCGAATTTGGGGCAAGCCGACCAAGTGTTATTTTGTTTATGGCCTGTCAGAACTCGACCTATGCACAGTCTGAGTCGTGGAATGCATATATTTTCTAATTATATTTCCAATGCGATGGCGAAACGGCTGTGAAAGTGGCCCTGGAAACAGCGGAAAATCCCGGCCCGGCAGTTCTTTTGCCGGCCCGGTTGTTCTGAAGTGGCTTGGTAGCGGAAACAGCTCCCAGCGGTGTCAGAACACGACCGATGCACACTGTCAATTGTCGAATGCATAGCTTGTCTACTTACATATCCATTGCGATGGCAAAACGGCTGTGAAGGTGGCCTGTGAGAGTGTTTCAGGAGTAAGCGTAAAAATTCCGGCATTGGTGTTGCGAAGTGCCCCCCCTATAGGGGGTACCCCCTTCGAATCCATGACCTGTGCCTTTTTGCCCTTGCATAACTCGCCAAAGTCCCCAACTTGCAATAATGGCAAATGTTGACCCTCTACAACCTTGGCTTGTACTGACTACTGTAGCAAAATAGAAAGGTGCCAACCATTCTTTGATGTAAGCATCAATGAAATGTTACAATGTGCAAACAATAAGAACGGTTGTTATGGTTACCATCTATGCACAGCAACATTGGCGGCATATGTTGACCATACAAATAGTCACACATACAGGTTGAACATGTGTTTGAATCACACATACAGGCTGGTGTTCAGCCCTGCTAAGTTCCTAACAAGTTGCTCATTGATATTCCTCCCATACCTCAACTTGTGGGCCTGCAAGCATCTCTTCCAAGCAGCAAAAGCATCTACAGAGTTGACCCCATGCACCTGCCGCTGCACAGCTTCATACCTGGATGCCAAGATCACGTGCAAGTCACTGCCAAGCGTCACTGCTTCTATAGCTGCCAGACACTTTGCTAGACTGACCGCTAGTGCTGGCTGGTCTCCCAATGCAGTGTCAATATCAGCAATAACCTCTAGGCAGCTGAAGCAGCTGCTCATCAACTGTTGGCGCAATGTGGGGTGGATTAGGTGCTTGCGGAACCTGCAAACACAGCAATGCCATCAGCCGAATCAGAAACAGTGTGAAGGTGTTAAGGCTAGGCTAGCGCTAAGCGCTGGCCTGCTCAGGTGGCCGCGCTTCTCACAAGCTTCAGGTGGCCGCGCTTCCCACATTGTGAAGCTTCTCAAGCTTCAAGAAGCTACCAATTGAGCGTCAAATGTAGAGCCACCGGATGCAAGGTGGCTAAAAAATGTATGTGTGGCATCATTAACCACCTATTTTGAACACGTCTGCCATAGAATACCGTGGGCATCTACTGTAACATGCCAACATGGAGCAAGGTCAATGTAGACTTACTGTTGATATAACAGTGTAATCATTGCTGTTGCCTGTCTTCTCATGTCCAGCAGTTTCTTGTTCTTCTCATTGTCTTTTGCATTGGCCAGACAGCGCTTGAGGCGGGGTGCGAAGGATTGGTGTACCTGCAGATCGACAATACAGCAAAAAAAAGGCTCAGTCTCTAATCAATCTACTCAGACCAGCTCCTTCTCACCGTACAATCAGTCAAACATGGAAGATGGTACATCTGTAGGGCTATCGTCATTCTGCATGCAAGTCTGCTGCACACACTCTTGACAGTGCTGCTGCTGTCATACATCATGCTATAATGAGGCCTCCAACACAAATAAAATGATGATAACAGCTTTCTAGCCTTTAATCCACTACCCACCATCCAAAAAAAACCCTTGAAATGCACCGCTTGCCTGACGCCACTCACCCTGCTTCCAATATCCTGCATGAGCTCTGCCAGGCTGTCAGGGATGTCCTCCTCAGCCACGCAGCGGGGACAAGCGCATTTGAAGCCAAACGCCGCTGACAGGGCTTGACGCCTGCCGTCAAGGGGCAGCAGCTGTGGGGCCCCCAAGTAGGAGATTGTCACCTCCTCACCTGTAGAATATGTCAGGGGAGCAATTTATACATTCCTTGTTGTGTAACCTGGAGGCAGGGAACCCTAAATCTGCAACGACCGGTGGCACATGATGCAAAGATGATTGGGTGTGATGCTCATCTCTAGCTGTACAAGTGACTGGGTTAGGGTTTGACCCTAGTGAGTGCCTAGACGGCAGCATGGCTCCACCTGGGCCCATAACCTTTTATCCTTGATGTGCCTCTGCAGTGGCCTCTGACCTGCTGGTATGTGACTTGCTGCTCTGACCACCATGGCTCTGTTGACACCTGGCAACACCCAATTGATGGCATTCGGCACGCAGCTGTGGTTCAACATGCTGAACTCCGGCCACAGCCCAAGTAGTGCTACTGCTTCTTCTCCTGCTGCTGCTGCCGCTGCCAGATCGTCATGAAGGTCCCCATAGGCATTAAAGCGCACAACATCCATCAGACGCTGCAGCACGGCATCTGTGACAGTGGGGACACTGCTATTTACTGCATCAGAGTGGCCAGTACTGCTGCTGCAGCCCAGCCAGCAAGACTGCTGAGGATGCTGCTCCTTCTGGTGCTGGTGCTGCTGCAGTGTTACAGCGGCCGTGATTGAGTCGTCACTGCCGTCATAAAGCTGCTGCAGCCAGTGATGTGTGTTGTTGCTGTAGTTGCTGGCTAAGTGGATTTGGAGGTCTTCTACAGTCAGCCGGGCCTGTTGTGGACCTGCGGCAGCAGCGGATGATTATGTTTGTTATGACAGGTCAAGTTGTGGAACAGAGTGTCTCAGCAATAGAAGCTTATGCTGTGTTTGTCACATGTGTCATCCACTGTTGATTAAGGCGCCCTTATGTATACGGCATTTGTTATGCAAGATGTCTATACAGTGCAGTATTGCCTGGGGCAGTATACTCAGCACAGCTGATGATGCCTTAGCTCAAATATCTTACAATCTCAGCAGCTCCTGCTGCTGCTGCTGCTGCTGCTGCTGCTGCTGCTGCTGTGTGTGATTGCTTGAACACCATGCAATCATAAGCAGCCACAGTCACAAGCAATGCTGGTGATAGCAAAGTGTTAACAGCAGCAACCTCTACATTGACTCACTGGATTATGCTAACATATGAATGCTACATTGAGAAGATGGCCTTACCTGTCACAGCCCCCAGTGGGTGACAGCGCAGCAGCAACTCCCCAGGTGCCACATCAGCAGTGGTGATCACACCACGACCCTTGCCTGATCATGCAGCAGACACCACAGTAGCAGACCTGCTGAGGCATATGCAGGCTGTGAAACAGATCGTCCAGACTGCTGTATATTGCGGTGTTGCTTTACGCAACGTGGGCTGGCTGCTGCTGGTAAACCTTTTCATCCAGAGCCTCTGCTGTGGATGGAAATCGGATTGGCAGGAGGCTTGGTGGCAATTGAACAGATTGCCTCGCTCATCAAACGAGTACCACATGCAACTTTGCCCGACTAAGTCACTTTGCAGCTCTTCACGCATTGCATACCTTCAGCTGTTGGAGCTGGCAGCATATCTATGTGTGCCTATTGGATATAGGCAGCAGCAGTCTACTGTGCGGCCTGCAGCAGGGCGTGCTTCTGTGGTCTTCCCACCTTCAATCTCACAGACGTTTACTGGACCAACATAATGCCTATCCTCAAACCGTGTAGGTGCAGCAACCAGCTGCTGCGTGCTGGCCGTAGCAGTGCAGACATGGACGGTGCTGCTGCAAGACCTCCTATGACTGATGCTCAACCTGCAGCTCTTGTACCATTTGCATGTATTGTAAATAATGTTACAGCTATCGTCAGACGGCCAACGCTGCTTTCTGTGACTGAAGTTGCCGATCCTGTAGCTGGCTGGCATCGCTTTCGCTCAATGGTCTACAATCGCTGCAGGTTTCGCTCAGAATTGTCAGTGCCTGCCGTTCAAAACACCATCAAGAGGTGTAACTATTGTGCCGACGATCGACATTGGAGCAAAGTCAATATTAGGGCGGCTTGCAAGTGCTTACTGATTTGATTAAACCGACTCGCTGAACGGGATGAGTGACGGATGCAGCTATTGCTGCAATCACAGATCACACACACTGTTTATGACACACTCCACTGTGCGTGGCCTACAGGCAATGCCATGATCATCATGGGCCAGCTTGGCAGAACCGTCCATGTTCCAGGGGTGCAGGCTGGGCCCCAAACAGGGGCTAGTATAACATCAACATCCAACCACTAGCTGTCATGGATGCAATATATTGATATATGCATCATCGATTGATCAGAAGCGTTACGGTTGTCGCACATGCCGGCAAGAGTCATGACTCAGACCAATATTATTAATTAATTAAGTGATTGATCGATAGCAATAGATCAATGCAGTGCATACTCTCCTCTGATGCCTACATCTCTAAACATTGTGGTCTAGTCTTTGGCTGTTGCATTCCAGTACCCTGCCAGCAATGAGCCTATAGTGGCATGAGTGCAAGCTGACAACACACATGGAGCCACAATCATGGGGTCGTGAGGGAAATGGACCTTCGCTAGAACTGCATAACACCAGCACACAACAGAGCAGAGCGTTGTTATAAGCGTCAAAACCAGGACGAGAATGACATATGTATCATGCAGCCAACTACAACAGGCCACAAAGCCACTTGTTGGAACTAGACCTCCCTGCTTTTATTCTCTTCATGCCAACTTACAATACATTCACCCATGACTCATTGAGTGAGATACTGCAGTTAGAGGCTGTGAGTGAACATGGCTTATGACAACTTATTGCTGCTGACATTGCATACTTAGTACTTAGCCAACTGAATAGGCCAGTGTTGCTGAGAAACTCGGTGGGTTTAGGATCAGCGATTGTTTTCACCATTGAGGCAACTGGAGGCTACTTTAAGTTTGCAAAGTGCACCTCACCTGCAGCAAGGGCGCTGCTCTGCATCCCCACCTGCAGCACGTACACCAGCAGCAGCAGCAGCAGTAGCAGCAGCAGCTGGGTCAGTGGCTAGCCATCACTGTAGATGTTAGCTACCGACCGCATGTGCCATTGTCGCTGTTGCTGCTGCTGCTGCTGCTGCCATCTAGCTGGCATGCGACAGAGGTAGGGATGTGTGGGGCAGGCTAGCTGCCTCCCTGCTTGCCATCCTCTTCAGTCGGCTGGTTCGCCCAGTAGCCAGCTAGCAAGCTTCCCAAAGTTGCATGTGTGCATGCCGACAACACACAAGGCACCACTGTGGTGGGGTCATGGCTGAAATGCAGCCTGGCAAACACGGCAGCTAGGGCAGAGTTCTGCATACCAACCTAGCGCAGGAATGGCACAACGGAAAAGGTTGCAGTAGTGACACCGCTGGTAGTTGTGTTTTTAAGTGGCAGCAAGACCCTGCACAAGCTGCTGGTCTGGTTCCAGCTAGCGTCAAGAGGCTTAATCTGCATGACTTACAGGTGTGATCGTCCACATGCTCACAGGCTCACCTCAATTGAATTTGTTCTGCAAATCTTGTCGCTGAGACCGCATGCCTTGCTGATAAAGTACCCCAATGCAAACCCACAGCTGTGTAGCGTTAACACAGCAGTGATGATTGTGAAACCACTCTGAGCAACAACGCCAACATTGGTGCTGATGAGGCTGCCAACAATCATCACCACCAGCAGTGTGGCAAGGAAGGGGGTGTAGATCCGCAATCTCTGTACCACCTGCACCAGCCAACCAGCAGCATAAGGATATGGAACAAGCGCCATGCATGTATGTCCTGCTACCTGCCTGATGTTTTGACACAGGTGGCACCAAACAGTGCTGAAACTATCAGAGGAGACTGCTGCATTGTTTAGATGTGTAGGCTAAAGTCAGTGCGCCGGTTCAGCCCAAGCATGCCAGTGCTCTGCCAAGCAATTGATGATAGGAGGATGCCACAAGATCAGCAGGTGCACATTAGACAAGGGAATGGCTGTGATTGCTGTAAAAGCACGCAGGTTATCATTACCAAGAACAGCTGTTGACTCACCCTAGGGAAGTACTGGTTGATTGCTGCTCCCACAATGACAGGTGCCAACACCAGTTCGATCACACTCAGAAACATGGCCTTGGGGTCGACAGGTACCAGAGTGCCAACCTGTGATGCAAGGACAGCAGCAGCAATAGCAGCAGTAGTAGTAACAGTAGCAGCAGCAGCAGCATCGGTGACCGCAGCAGCACTGTACTGATGGCAGCAGGAGCAACACTGGTTTTGACGGAATGTGTGGTGTACAGCTTGCCACCACAGCAATGCAGGCTTGTATACCATTCATTTCTTGTTGCATGTCCTGGCTGGTAACTTTGCTGCTCACCAGTAAATTTGTGAGCAGTGGTGTTGTGAAGACTGCCATGATGGTTGATGCTGTTGTCATCATGATGCTGAGGGGCATGTCTCCCTTGGCGATGTAAGCCACAATGTTACTTGCAGTGCCACCTGGCATACATGACACCTGAAGGGTGCCAGGAGCGCAGGGCAGCAGTAGACAGCTACTCAACAGAGACTGCTTGATAGCAGGTTCATGGAGGAGACCAGGCCACATGGGACTCGCCAGATGCAACATCCGAGAAGAAAAGAAGCCTGACACAGTCAAGCTTTGGTCATAGCTGTTGAAGCGAGAGAAAAATGCACTCCATGGAGGCAGGCTCCAGCATGGCAAGCAGGCTCCAGCATCGCAAGCGCTGTCGAATGACCATCTAGTGAGCACTTGCTTGCGCTCTTGGCCTGCTGATGATCAAGCTAGCTGCTGTGCTGCAGGTCACTGCGCTGACGGTGTTGCTGCTTTTGATCATGCAAAACACCAAGCAACACGCACCAGAGCTACTCCAATGGCAAGGCTTGATGTAAGTCCCCAGAATCTACTGATGGCCCAACCAATGCTGGGGAGGACTGTGTATTGCAGTACCTAAAGCATTGAATTGCATGCAGATTCTTTAGCTGTACAGCGGCCTTGTAGAGCACATGGCAGTCAAGGGCCAAGCTTGCGGCTGCTGCTTTACTCAAGGGTGTGTGAGCAGCAACCCAGAAACCAGGTTACAGCCAGATGTGAAATGAGAATAAGAGATATCTCAAGAAAATGCATATGCATGCCCGGCAGACAAACAAGTACTTTGTGCAACTGTGCATGCTTGTGATAGGCAGACGGGTGCCAGCACTGACCATGCCCAGCAGCAATAGCTGCGGCGCCCTTGTGAACACTCCAGCAATCTCTTGGAATGTCAGTGTCAGCCCCATTGCCAACATACAGAACATAAGAGACAACTTCACCAGGCTGTCATCAAACCAGGTGAACAGCGGAGGGTTGTGGTACGCCACGACTGCTGCCAGCACCACCCACAGGGGAAAGAAGTTGGTCAGGGTTTTGAGGAAACCACCAACCTTCTGCTCTAAAGGGCTGAATATCACGGTGGCTGGCTCGCTGCTTCTGTGTCTGCTACTGCTGCCATCATCATCCGCTGCTGCTGCACCTGAGGCACTGGCTGTGCACATTAGCCGTGGTGAGTGGCCCTGTAGTACAAGTTACGGTTGACGGTGGTAGATGGTGCAACCGTATTTCAGCATGATAACATGGAGCTTGCAAGATGTGGCACTGCCAAACAGGCGAGTGACTGTACTGCTGCTGAACAGCATACCTGACATTGCTGATGTAAAGCTCGTCGTACGGACTGCCGTATCCTGCAGTGGCATGTATGCTTTAGGAGTTTGATTTATTTTGTATATGTCACAGCTCGCATACTCATTTGCAGTGACGTACCTGGTAGATACGTTTGGCACTGTCTGCTTGCCATGAGGAATACTTCCTGTTTTTGCCGGTCTATGGCCCACCAGCAACATGTCGAACAAAGATATGTAGTTCTTTAAAACTCCACAGTTAACGGCTTACACTTGTTCAGAACAGTTCCAGGATCTTCTGTATTTGATAAAATTGTGGCAAGTGAAGCCTCAGCGCAGCATGCAAGTTTCAGCCAACATTCAGCATCATGAATGAGTTTGTCATGTCGCCTCCCCGCGACAGAGAGACCCTCTTTTTCAGACCCTCTTTCAAACCCTGGCTTCGAACGAATTCAAACTCTATCGACCTTTTCCACGCTTTACAGGCTTTTCATGTTGCCGCATCATCTGCACTGAGACAACAGTACGACATGACATCGTGCTTGTGAGGCGATGAAGAAGTTACTGAGGTACCATACACCATCAACAACAAGGAGTGCAGTGCTTGCATACATAACCTTCCGCAGTTTTGGACGTCCCGTCGCAAGAATTTTGCTTGAGTGATTTTTCGGATTGCTCTTTGACTCGCTAGTTCCGCGTACTCGAACAACCATGAAGAGGAGACGCAACGCAACAGAGCCGGACCAGGACCTTGATAAGCCTGCCACTGTCCGTAAATTAAATGTACACAGTCTTATTACTCCGCTGTTACGCCTCGGCGCCCTGCAGGTAAGGCCCGCATCAGTGCAGTGGCTTTTTATCACAGCACCTGCTGCAGCCCTGATACATCTACTATGCTAGCCCCCTCCTGCGCTGCTAACAGCACCACTTGACGGCAGGCATGAATTGTCATGTCCACTGGTACGCAGGCGCATCAGCAGTTGTTGCGGGTAAGGGCCTCCCTTCTCGGCAACCCTGCTGAACACAACAGACCCCCTTCACAGCAGCAAGCTGAGCAGCAACAGCAAGTGGAGCAGGAGCAAAAGCAGCGTCCGTGCACAGGCGGCATTAAAGTTCAGTACACCCAATCCCAGAAAACAGCATTCTCACAGTGCGTAGCAGACTCACAGCAGCTACCCGATGATCAGAAACAGCTTGATAGGGCAACCCTGGGCTCACCACCTGTTGTTGTGACCCAGGATAAGCACACAACATGCACAGCAGCAGTGGATCCTACATCATGCGTGGCTCCTGAATCACCACCTGCAGCCACAACTGAACAGCAGACAGTTTGTGCTTGCAGTCCCACTAGCAGCAGTGACGGGTATCCTGTACATCACACAGCAGCTGATGCAATAGACCTCACCGCGGACTCAGATGCAGAAGAGGAAGACACAGCGGCAGATGTGCCTGCTGTACACTGTCAGCCTCTGGAACCAGCTGCACCAGAGGCTGTTGCAGCATGGCTAACAACTGCCTCATCACATTCCAGCACCATTGAGACAGAGATAGAGGATGAGGGTGATGTTGTCCAGTCAAAGGAGCCCAGTCCACCACCTATGCCAGCAGTCACAGCACCAGGCCCCTCTGCTCCTCACCCACATGCAAGTGGTGCTGCAGCCAGCAGACCCAGTTGTGAGAACTCCAGCAGTAGTCCAGTGAGCAGTGATAGCTGTGGCAGCAGTGGTAGTAGAAGTGATGATGATGCTAGTGAGGGTGGCAGTGATACACAATGGACACCTGGTAAGCCTGTACAGACTGACGGCAGTGGTAGGAGCAGGTACAGTAGGGGAAGCTGCCCCAGCCTCCCCTCTCACACAGCAATGAAGGGGACACCTTCTGCTGCTGACGCAGCAGCAGCACTTGCACAGCAATTGACACCCCCTGCTGGTTTAATGCCTTTCAAGCAGCAGCAAGTGAAAGAGGAGACCCCTGTCCTGACAGAACAACAGCGTATCAGAGTCTTGAGTGACTGCAAGTCACCTGGTACACCACAGATTCTACTACTGCCATGCGGCCTGCCTGGTAGCAGTGCACTGCCAGCAGCAGCAGCAGCAGTACAGCAGCAGCAGCATTTGGTTGAGAGGGATGCCAGTGGCCGACGGGTGTTGGCTGAGGTTCAGCTGGGTGAACAAAGAGGCTTGGTCACACCTCCGCACAAGAACAGCAACAAGCTCAACAAACAGCAGCAGCACAAGCAGAGAACAAACCAGAACTTCCTTGCTGTTGGGAAAAGGCCTGCTCTTAAAGCACAGCCTGCTGTAGTCCCAATATCAGCAGCAGCGCCTAGCACACCTGAGATTGTCAAGCAATTGCATACACCACAGCAGCACCAGCAGGATACTGTTCAAGGCAGGGATGTACAGTCAAATGTTGCCAGTCCCCACCAGCCACCAGTACGCATGTCTACAGTTGATGTTGATGTTCTGAGTGTAAGCGCACCAGCTGTGCAGCCGCCAGCTATCATGTGCGGAGCTCTCAGAGCACGAGCAGCAGCAAAGGCGGCTGCTGCAATGGCAGCTGACACATCAGGAACGGCTGGCACAAGCAGCAGCAGCATAGCTGGCTTCCCGGCATCACCAATAGTGGGGGCAGGTCAGCAGCAGAACATTAAGCTCACCAGCCCTGTGACGCAGCCTGCACTTGCTCGTGCTGCTGCCACTGGTGCTGCTGCTGCCACCAGGTGCCCACTCCCTGCACCTCCTCTGTTGGAGTTCAGGACAATCTCATATGTCCGCACACCTCGGCAGCCAGGATCAGGCTACGGCAGGACTGCCGGGACAGCTAAGAAGGTGAGACAGGTGGAGGTGGCAGTCTGGGGTGAGAGACATGTGTCTCTGCTCCGCCCATCATGAATTGACATACACTGGGTTGGGTTATTCAGCTGGCATTCATTCTGCTGTAGTTGATGGCCTGGTCTCTGTAGAGACATTGTCCAGGCGCAAAAGGCAGGAAGCACTGACAAGCAGTGCAAGTGGCAACTAGGATGTGTTCATGCTTGAGTGTGTCAATGCATTGGCAGTGTTGACACCTGCATGTCATTGTTGTTCACACCATCATGTACTTCAGGCCCGCGAAGCAGCAGCTAGGGCATACCATGAGGCAGCAGCAGCAGCATTCAGCAGCGGCAGCAATACACACTGGAGCAGTCTCAGCAGTTCACCTGCCGTCAGCAGAAACAGCAATGTGAACGCCTTTATGATCTCTGGGTCCTTCCTGACCCCTCCTGCTGATGGTGGAGGCAGTCTGAGTGTGAAGCCAACCATTGAGCAGCGGGTGACGTGTGCCTACCTGCGCATGCGGCTGACTGAGGCGGCAGCAGCTGGAGCAGCATGGGCAGCCCTGGACCTGGCAGGACTGGTGCTGGACACATCACATGAAGCTCTGGAGGCATGCAGACAAACGTGAGTGGCCGCTTAACATGACATTTGCTCAGCTGTCATGCAGCGGATTTTCCTGAAGGCATGACGACGACAGAATTGGGAGCCTGCTGCACGATCTGTAATAAGTTGTTATGTTACGGATGTTATGTAATGGATATGACAGCAGTTGCTAGTGTGCGTCGAATGGTGCGCTGCTGTCTTCCTTGCTGATGGCTGCTTGTCGTACTGTGCACATTTGCGCCAGAAAAAAGAGATACATCCTCTTTTGACCTTCCATTCAAAGAATTGCTCTACAGTCGGATTGCTCTACAGTCCTTGTCAGCCAGCTCTTGGTGGATTGCTTATACCATTCTGTCTGCCGATCCCTGCGCTACTGAAGATATGCTGCTGAGCGGAGTGTGCTGCTGAAGAACCGCAATCAAGTCCAGGTGGTGGCTGAGGACAAGCGCATGGCAGCAGCATTCACCTGGATCAAGGAGATCAGGCTGGCAGCGGCTGTTGCAGCGCAAAACTGCAGCAAGCGGGTAGGTTGACAGCAATGAACAGAGGTGAAAGATAGTCTGCTGTAATGCACTCAGATGTATGTGGCTACATTATACCACTTTGGCTGCACAATGAAGCGCTCGTTCCCTGCTACATGCTTGAACCACAAGCCTGCACCGCTTTTCCTTCCTTACGCCAAAGGGGTGTTTGCTGTTTTTGTCTGACAGGGTGTCCTGAAGCGTCCTGTGGTGACATCCTCACTGCCAGCATGGCAAATTGATGGGACAGTAGCAGTGAAGCAGAGTGTTACCTTCAGCACTGAGGTGCAGGTGTCAACAGCATCAGCAGCAGTTGTGCAAGTGTGAATGTATGCAGTGAAGAAACCTGCTGTTAGCAGACTTTGAGCACGCGGGTACACGTGCCTGCACTGCCAGTTGCTGGCTTTCTGGTGCTGGAATTTCATTGTTGAACGGTCCATGTGGCAGCACTGTTGCTTGTACGTTCAATATGCATCATTTCTTCTGGCCCTCTTTGTTTTGAATTTGTGTGCGTCAGTTGGCCAAGCTGTTGAACTAGCAGTTGCAGAGATACATGGCAAAACAACATTCAGAGGGCCATCCATCACCTGTGTGATGTCACTGTCTGGGTATACTGTCCAAATGACACATTCGATAGTACAAGCACAGATATCGCTGTACCAACAACCCTGAGCCATTTGCTGCTGTTATGCTGGGACCGTCACAACTGAGATTGGGTAATGTACATCCACCTTGTTCAAAAGTGGATTGAATTCACTGGGTAGATTTGAGGCGCGGGGCCTATGACAAAATTTCAACAGCTGCAAAGTGCTGATTATCAATATTGTGCTGGGCCCGTGAAACAGACCGCCGTGACGTCGAGGCTCGCCGATTAGCATTGGTGACGTCGAGGCTCGCCAATTAGCATTGGTGTATTGATGTCGTTTATGTAAGCTGCTCGGTCGGACCTGAACCCTAATAGTATCGAGTTTAGCTAAACTTAAGCCTTCTACCACAATCAACGATGACATATGCTCTCACCCTGCGCGGTTGTTCAATGGGCTTGCTGGCCTTATCCTGGTCATCGTCTGCTGCTGCTGCTGCTGCTGCTGCTGCAACAATGGCCTTGTACCTCTCGCCGCACTTGAGGGTCTGCTGGGACTTGCAGGACCTGTGACTCCTGCCAGGTATGTGCCAGCTGCTGCAGCCTGTGTGCGCTGCACGCTTCGTACTGCAATGATCATTTCAGCAGCCTGGCGCCGCTCTGCCGCCAATTCATCCTTGGACCTGTTGCAGAGCGGCAGCAACATCAGCAGCGTAATCAGCAACCTTCAGCCAACATCCATCAGGCATTACACTGTTATCATAAACTATTAGAAACAGCTGGTGCACCCTATACCTGTGCAGCTGTTAACAGGGCTGGAGTAGCAGCACGACGTCAGGTGAGCAGCTCAAGCTTCCGAAGTTGCTCAGCAAGTTGCAGCAACAGTATGCAGTTGTGCACACCGCTGTACAGCACTTCTTGGGACACTCGTTGCTACCTGTCAACTTGCTGTTTCAAGCTCCTCGCATACTGCACAAGAGCAGCAACATCTCCATCAGCTGCTGTCGCTGGTACTTGAGCAGCGCCATCCCCAATAACTGCACTGCTGGCACCTGGTGCAACATTTGCCTGAGCCAGAATCATTGCAGCACGCTGTTGCATTTCGGCCTGCATTTTCCTTTCCAACTGATGATCAAGCTTGGCAGCAGCTACTGATGTGAAGCAGCTGTGATCACCAGCAGATATGGCAGTGACAGCAGCAGCACTGTCAGGTCGCCTGCCACTGACAGCAGCACTGTGTGGCCTATTTCTATTCACTGCCAGCTTGCCATGCATGGCCCCTGATGTACGATAGCTGCTGCTGCTCCTGTCATTGATCAGTGTTGCGCTGTTCAGAGCTCCTGCTAGAGCCAGGTCGTCCTTGTAGTGCTGCTCCACTAAACACCGTGTGCCAGATACCCTCCACGCCCCATGCTTGGCTGCACGATTGTTGTTGTGACATTCGGCCACTGCTGTTGCAGCTGCAACGGCCCCTGCAAACTCATAAGGTCTTAAAAGCCCGGCAGATGCTGGTCTACTCCTGGAAGCAGCAGCAGCAGATGAGTGGTACTGCAGTTTTCCAACTGAGACTGCTGCTGGGTCAGGGACCTTCAGCAATGCCAAGAACTGCTGGGCTATCCCAAGCTGTTGTGCCAATTCCGGTATCTGTATAGTCGATAATGCTGCTGGCTTATCTTGCCCAGATATGTGGTAAATTCTCAGTCCGCTGGTGTGTTGCACTGGATAACATCCAGCTTCACACTTGCACAGGATCTCATTCAAAGTCGACGCATACTTCCAGACCACATCTGCATCCTGCCGCAGCTGCTGCAGCTGCTGTGTGCTCTGCTGATGCTGCTTTTGAGCCACAGCAAGCTCACTGTTGAGCGCGTCAATTCTATGCTGCTGCTGTTGTTGCAGCTGATTGCCTTGACCCCTGAGCGTCTTCAACTGATCTGCCAGCAACTGCTGCTGGCTGCCAACCTGCAGTCAAATGAAGGACAAGCCCATGAATCATTGCCTCATGGTAGAAAGTTCACAGGTGTCATTTCCAGGCAGTGTTCCTATAAACCGCAATTGTGTCCCACTGCACTACTGTGCTGCATGGCCAGGCTGTGAGGGGCAGCTGCTGCCAAGGTGACAGGCCTGTCTTCCCACCTGTTCTTGTGCCTCCTTCTGCATTGCTGCTGCCATGTGCCGGGGTGTTGCTGCTGCTTCAATTCTATTTGACACCAGCTGCTTGCTGAGCTGCTCCGCCAGTGTCACCGTCTGTTGCTGTGCTGATGTCATCTGAGCAGTGTGAGATGACTTCAGGTCAGCCAGGTCAGCCTGCAGCTGATGCACCTGAGGAAGATTGCGGCCAGATGCAGGGCTTCAATGAGACCAACATGATGTTTGATAGAATGCATGCCAACAGGTGGCAACCAGGCTGCTAATGAAGCTCACAGCTGACATGGCTGACAGTGGTGGTGCGGCAAAAACAATCAAATACTTGTGATACGCGTGTGAGACAAGTGCACACCAGCAGATGCACAACAGGGCTCAGGCATGTCATGTTGCAGACTGTTTATGCATGCTGACCCAGCGGAGTGTGCACAACTGCAGGCACAGCAGCAGCTGTGGCCCAGTGTAACCCACCTGTGCTACCAGTGTAGCTTTCTCATCAGCCGCGTTTTTTGCTGCATCACTGCCAATTACAATGATTCTCTTCAACTCTGTTGTCAAAGACGCCTGCCTTGCTGCTGCTGTCTCAGTGACACTCATTAATTCATACTCCAAGCTGGCTGATCTCTCCTTTGCTGCCTTCAGTTCCTTCCTAGCAGCTTCTAATTGACCCTCTAGTACTGCACGCTGGGGGTCATGAGCCACACTGTGGAAGGTGGTGCTGACGCGCCGGCCTCCTGTTGTTGATGCTGTTGAGCAGCTCTTTGCAGCAGTAGGCCCAGCAGCACTGTTCCTTGCACAATGACCATCATCAGACCCTCCACCAAACAGTTGTTTACTTGCTGCCCCTGCTGCTGTTGCTGTTGCTGCCGCTGTCACAGCTGGGACTGCACTGCTGCTGTTGCCAGCATCAGCAGCAGTGCATGCAGTGCCAACCGTTTTGTCTATCATTTCCAGAGCTGCATGATCATGACACCACTTGGGCACTAGGCGATCCAGCACTTGTTGATAGTGCGTATGAGCACCAGCAAGCTGTAGTTGTAACTCCCGCACCTTCAGCAGACATAGACATCATCAACAACAACACCAGCAGCAGCAGCAGCAGCAGCAGCAGCAGCAGCAGCAGCAAGCCAAAGGGACCAAAGCATCAGGATTAATGTGAATCTTTGAGCGCAGTCTACATTGCAAATGGTAAAGAAACTGCTCTGTTGTTGCTGACTGGGGCCTTCACCGGCATATCGTTTGATGACTGAAGGGCTTTGGCGTGGTCTCAGTACACACCACAAGTGAAGAATGTCCTCACCTACCATGCCAGCGCAACACCTTCCACTTGTGCAGTAGTCCTTTTCTCACTGGTGCTATCGCTGAGCTATGAATGAATGCACTTCAGGGAGAAGCAGAACAACCTCAAGCATCAAGGTATCTGCTGCTGTCCCCTCACCTGCTGGTTCAGCTTGTCTACCAACGAATTCTTCGTGAACTCCAAACAGCTTGACGCTGCTGCTGCTGCTCCTGATGATTGCTGCACTATGTGTCTGGACAAATTCAGTGATGGGGCTGCTGTGGTGCTTGGTGAGCCATGGGTTGCTGCTGCTGTTGAGGTTCCTGGTGATGCTGCTGATGCGGCACAAGCATGTGCTAGATGCAACATCCTCAATGCTGCTTCTTGTTGCCCAGGTTGATCTAGCCTTGGTGGCAAGAGCAGCAGCAGCTGCAGTGAGCTGCTGGTGCTGGTGCTGGTGCTGGTGCTGGTGCTGGTGCTGGTGCTAGTGTTGCTGTTGTCATTGTTGGCGGCGGTGATGGCGGCAGCCTGTTGTGCTAATATCTGCTGTATGTTGGTGGGAAGTGACTGCGGGTCTGACAAAGTCCAGGTGGGAAGCTGCCGCTCCTGTTAACGCACAAAACAGCAGTTGGTAGTATACATCGTGTGACAAAGCTGAAATCATCAGGGAAGCTCCTTGCATTGGGAAGAGTGTCTACTGCTGTGTCAGAGGGCCACATGTGCATACAGTGTCGGCCTTGACACCCACCTCAACTCCCACCATGGCAAGCACCTTGCTGACCACCAACACAGACCTGCTGCTGCTACAGTAACTACCATTGTGACAGTTGGTGTCAGGCTGCTGGATGCTGTTGCTAGCACTGTCCAACATCACATCCGGCACCAGCAGGAAGTGCAGCACAGGGGTCCTACGACTGGACAGCTGGCTGCTTTCAGCTGTTTGACCGCCATGCAATGGGGTCTCAATGGAGTTTGCTGCTGCACAGGTAATCAAGCAACCATCTGCTGCTGATTGGTGGCAGTTGTGTAGTGCACTCAGCACCAACTGACGCAAGTCATTCAGGTGGCCCATGGTGGCACCATGCTTCTGCAGACGGGGCAGTGAGCTGTGACTTAGACCAGTCGAGACAGGCACACCTCACATATTATGCTGCCTCCAACAAGTAGCTCAGAAGCCAAAAAGAAGCTTTGGGTACTTTCATCAATTGCAGCTACGCAGGCACCTTATTCCTGGACATATGTCCTGTAGGAAAAGGTTCGACCAAGCCTCACCTGAATAACACTGTACCCTGCTGATGCATTCTCAAATGCATAGTCGACAGCAACCGTCTGTCCAGCGAAGGCCAACGAAGCACCGTCGTTGCTACATTGCTGAAGTTGCCATGTTTCTGCTGTCGAGGTCCATGCCTGCTGTGGCTGTGCTTGCAAAACGCTGTGCATAACACATAGCACAGCCTGTAGACTGTCATCACTATCATTACAACCGTAAATGAGGATTGTTGGACAGCAAGCGGCATTGCAACATCTGTTTGCAACCTCTACAGCAAGGCTGTCCAGACTGGTGCAATACTGTGAGGCCTGGCATGTCACAGCGCCCAGCTGAACCTTGCATGTGGGCTCCAGTGCATCTACAGCAGCTGCTGCTACCAGAAGCACGGAATTTCCGCCCATTGTAGTTCTCAACCCTTAGCCTAAGGACCTTAGGCCTTAGCTGTACGCCAATCCATTGAGATGCACTGCGTAATATGAGCAGAGATTAGTTCAAAAACAGTCACAACATCATTCGCGGTGTTCCTTCGACATCAGCTCTAGTCACTTCCGTTCCCTAAAGATTGACTTTGGTAGTGCGCAGCTGCAACACATGAGTAACAAACTTTGCCTTGTGCTGCTGCATTGAGTGAGCTGCCCGGCACTGAACTGCGCAAAGTACCTATCCAGGTACAAGAGCTCCATGAGCTGCCCATTCCATTTGGCCTTCCCCGTGCGGGACGTACAGGAGGCCCGCGAATTTTATACAGAGTATGTCAAGAGATGCTACTGCGCGCTCACGTTGTGCATGCGCTAATGATACCTTTGCTCATCCGTTGAGGTGCACACACACACACACACACACCCATCTCGGGGGCACACACTCTCCAGCTGCTGAACTGCAAGAATTTTACATGATGTGGCTTGCAACAGGACATTGGGCTGCTCGGAGGGTAGATCAGCAGCTACCTGGTGCGATTTTAACCTTTTTGGCCACCAGGTGAGAGATGAACTGCTGCACACGTGCCCCAGCTGCCAGCCGCTACAGCATGTCAGTGTCTCACCCCGCAACAACAGACGTTGCAATGAGAATAATCTGTAGTGCTGGCAAGTATGTGCTTGCTGAGCGACTTCGCGGCCAATGGTCACATCATGCAAAATCGGCAAGTCAGCAACAGACCTGAATTACAGCAACTTGCCTCTCTTGTACATAGCATACCTGTCAGCACGCCGGATAAGCCGATTGCGTCGTGCTGTGTTTTGTTCTGAGAACCTTTGCAGGTAGTAGCTCACAGGGTTGAAGGCTACAATGCGGCAGCCTCTTCAAATGCAGTTGACGGCGACCCTGTGCCTGTCCCACACTTTGGTGCAGCACTGAGCGTTGAACAGTTCCATCAGCTAGCAAAAAGGTTGCAAATCAAAGGTGTGGCGTTTATAATCCAGCCACACCTTAGGTTCAAGGGGCAGCCTGGAGAGCAGGTGGGTTGTCACACTGTCTGCCAGCCAGCAGTGAGTAGCAGGGACTGTGAGGCAGCAGCACTACTGCTGTGTACAGACTGGATAGTCAGCACAAGCTATATTTTGCTTGTGCGCACTGGCTCCGCGCGTATGGCAAAACCAATTAGCTGCAGAGTAGCAGATAGCGGTCATAAAATTACGCACATCTCATCATGGCACACAGCAAAGTCTCTTGCTCAATGATATTTATTTAAGCCGATTGGAGTTCTGAGGACGAGCAGGCAATGTTGCGGAAACTTCAAAGCCTTTCTCTTCTCTTGCAGTGGACGATGTTTTTCAAGGATCCCAGTGGCAACAGCCTGGAGTTCAAAGCAATGACAAACCCCGATAACTTGTTTGCAAAGTACTTTGTCAAGGAATAAAAGGCAGCAAAGCCCTTGTGCAATTGACGGTTTCTTGCAGTTGCAAGTTGCCAGCATGAGCCATTGCTGATGAGAACCGCTGGCGGCCACGTACTAGGATGTTGTTGGCTGGCTTTTGTGGCAGCATCTTGAAAGACGTCCCTGTGTCGTCTGCCAGACCACACGACCAAGTGGGAGAACGGCTGGGTTCAAGGCCCACATGTGGGTGCCTTCACGGATCTGCTGGCCATGGCCAGGAAGGTGCACTGCATGAGAGTTGCACTGCACTGGACACTGTTTGCTGTGCCAACCAGTACTTCAAGCGATTATCTAATGACTGCCTAGCCTAGTGCTAGTACTAGTACTTGTACTGATAGAAGCCTATTAGAGTGTGGCATTCAACTGGTTGACTTTTGACAAACTGCGTGTGGTAGATGGTGACATGGTCTGGGTCAGCAGTGAATGCTTGCATGCAGAAATGAATATGCCATGCAGTGCTGTTCACATCCTGGCGTGGCGGTCATCAGTGATCCCATCAATACTTTTACAGGCTGCCAGTCATGATCAGTGATAGTGGTGACGCGTCAGTGGCCTCAGGCTCGGTTCATGATGCAAGCTGCTCAATGTGAAGTGCAAGCTGCTCAATGCGAAGTTCACAGGATTCAATACCGTATTGAGGTAGGCAGAAGTTCTGCTACTGATTGGCTCCATGACTTGGCCAGCCACCATGTCATGATGTAAGTGTGTCTGTTGTTTTTGGTCTACAAGAATGATTCTTTGGTATTGGTATTGGTATTGTAGAATGATTCTTTGTCAAGTTACCTCCAGGGGTAACCTGCATTCACCCCGTCGACAGACTGTTGACTAGCAGTAGCAGAATGGTGTTTCAGCGCGATTGAGGCAACTGCCGGATATATAACACGCGATGGTTGTGGGACATGCTGATGAACAGCGGTTTGTGTGTAGCTCCGCATGTGACACCGTTATCAGGTTACTGAAGGCTGACGGTCAGCCTCACACCCCTGATCCCCCCGAGACTCAACTTCAGCTGTTGCGGAGGCTGTTCATGTCATCGATACATGTACATAGCAGTTTTGTACATAGCAGTGTGCACCGTGAAGAATGGCTACCGCAACCTCAGCATCACGACCTTACCAAGTAGTGGTGTGGGGTGCTTCTGGTTTCACCGGCCGTTTAGTTTGTGAACACATTGCACGAGATTATCAGGTACTTGTTTAGGCAAGCTTGCCAGCTGCATGCTGCGGAACTTCGCCACGTGTTGCCCGTCATCTCCACCGTCTATCACAGCAAAATGTGGCAATCTCCACAATTTGTCAAATCTCCTCTGCATCGCCTCTTATACGCGTTGTCCTGCAGTCAAAGGGCCTACGATGGGCAATGGCAGGGAGAAGTGCAGAGAAGCTGGACCAGATAAAAAAGGAGCTGGGCATTGAGGTGAGCATGCAGCTGCAGCACAGTTCAGTGCGTGATGGTGTTGAGGTCTGCAACGTACGCGAGCCAAGCGTTCTGCTGGTGGTTGAGGAGGTGACAGCAGCATAGTGGCAGTGACAGTTAAGGTCACTACCAGTGCCTAGGTGTAACCATATGTAACCCGTCCTTTTCATCAGCAGAGTGCATAGCTTCAGTGTTGTACCGGAGTGCCAACCGCACGCCTTTGGGCTCAATAGCCTCATGAAGACATAAATGCACTAGCAGGCAGTGGACTCCACTCTCCTCATAGGATGCTTGCGTGTATTCTGAGATCGTCAGCAACCTGTTACTGTTGTTGTTCTGCAGTCCGTGCCTAGTCTCATCGCTGATGCTGACGACAGCAACAGCCTGACAAGACTTGCGGCAGAGACAGATGTTATCATTGCTACTGCTGGGCCCTTTGCCAAGTATGGCAGTAAGGTGGTCGCAGCAGCAGTGGAACAAGGAACACATTACTGTGACATCACTGGTATGCAGCAGCATCACCAGCAGCAGCAGCATGGGGACAGCATGACACTGCGCCTACAGTTGCAGCGCATATCACCAACAGCGCGTATCACCAACAGCGGCAGCAGCAGAAAAAAGATTGTAGAAGGTTTCAGTACTCGTAGTTGACCCTCACTATTCTTCTCAATACACAGACCTTTGTGGGGTCACCTATCCACACGTTATTGTAAGGTTATTGCACAAGTAGCATCACAGCCAGCATCTTATTGCAATATAAGCAAGAGCGCAGCACTAGGTACTAACGGGCAGCATAGCATGTCACTCTGCATGCAAGACCCGGCAGTGGTTGCGCCTGCAGCTCCCTGTCGTGATTCAAAGGACATGCTCTGTGCAGCATGCGAGCAGCAGCAAGACTAGTCTGGTTCACAGGCAGCAGGTCACAATCCAGCAGGTCATATTCCAAGATCACCAGTATTTGTGTTTCTGCAGGTGAACTGGTGTGGGTGCGCCGCATGATCCAGCAGCACCATGAAACAGCAGCAGCAAAGGGAGTCAAGATCGTACATTGCTGTGGCTATGACAGCATACCATTTGATATGGGGGTTCTGCTGCTGGCAGACCATGCAAAGAAGCAGTTGGGCAAGTGAGTGGCAGCCGCAGGCCCTCCTGTGCTGTTGTGTTTTGCACATCACCCTGATTGTGCAGTATGCGTGCCAATACCCGTTTGCAGGCGTCTGAAGGCTACAGCCGCTGCTGCCACTGGTTTACAGGAACCTTTCCCAGGCGTATGGCTTGGCTGTTGATGGTCGTGGTGGGATTTCTGGTGGAACCCTTGCTAGTGGCTTCAACCAGGCTGAGGTCGAGGACCCTGCTGAACTGGCTCAGCTGCAACATGACAAATACTTCCTGCTGCCCAAGGGAGCAAAGTAAGTGGTACTGGTGCTTCCAACTGCTTGTCATTGTTTTCGCAAGATTGTATGCTTGAGCCAACTGGATGCGGCTGAGAGGCCATCTATCTCCAGTGACTGAAGAGAGAGAAGAATGAAACCAAATAGTGACCTGCAAAGCCAGGCTTGAGCACCTCTCTTCTGCCACTACACAACCTGTTGCTTATATTTCTGCTGCTGTTGTGTCCCTGCAGGCGTGGCAGTGATACTGCGCCCGGACTGCGACCAGAATGGAACCCCATTGCCAAGAAGTGGATGGCTCCCTTTGTGATGGAGGTCATCAACAGCAGGATCGTACAGCGCAGCAGCTACCTGAATGGCTACTATGGCTCAGACTTCAAGTATCGTGAGGCTCAGGCTACAAATGGCATAATCGGTGCCAGTCTTGTAAGCAGCATGATGTTGGGCATCGGAGCAATGTTTGCATTATCTCCCATCAGGAACATGGCCAAAAAGTGAGTTGTTGAGATGTACTGGTGCACGCATCACATCATTGTGCTCTTGCACAACTTACTCCACAGTTTGCTAGAAAATCTGGCATGGCTGGATTGTGTTTGGTTTCAACGCATGCAAGTCACGGCCAGCATTCTGAGTGAACAATAGGCTGGGATCTGCAGGAGGGGCAGGCAGCATTTCCAAGCTTGCAGCTCACCAGTTTGATCAGCAACTGCCTCTGAATCACCAGACTGGCAGCAGTATGAACAAGATGTTAGCACTGACCAGTCTGCTCAATCTAATCCGCTGAGTGTTATAGACCGATGTGCACCCACTGCAGCTGTGTACGTTGGCTGGCAACTCGATCTTGACAATCTCTAGCCGTAGCAGGACTTTACTGACAAGACGATGCATGGATGCTGGCATTGGGTCTACTGCTCGCGGGCAATCATACACTGCATTTCGGTCATGGCTGCTGCTGTTGCTGCTGTGATTCAGGCGACTGCCTCAGCCAGGTCAAGGTCCTTCTCGTGATACGATGATGAACGGGTACTGGAAGCACACCATGATTGGACTGACTGAGGAACAGGATGGGCAGCAGCCACAGGTGGGCTTGACGGGGTCTGTTAGAACAGTGACAGGTGTTCCAGGTGCTGGGTTCTGGGGTTGAAGGCTTGATCCAGATTCCTTTATACCTTGGTGTGTAGAACTGTGGTTGCAGCTGTAAAAGTAGGCCACAAAAAGGGGGAGATGTAGTTTGGGGGGAGGGGGGAAGGGAGGAAGGGGAGAGATCCCTGGTACGACGGATCCCTGGTGGTTCCTGTTTTACCTTCAATCTTCTACCTTGAACTGGTTTATGAAAAAAAATCCTGTGTGCAGGTGATTGAGGCGTATGTCGCTGATGAGCACCGTGACGGGGGCTACTGGGGCACTGCCAGAATGCTGCTGGAGGCGGGCCTATGTCTCGCTATGGATGGGGCAGCTTGTGAAGCAGCAGGGTGTCACACAGGAGGTGAGCCAGCACACAATGCTCAGCAGCAGCAGCAGCAGCGCCGCCGCCGAAAACTGTTCAGACAGTGCCTGCACTGCACAGTCAGACTGGCTGAGCCTGCCTGTTTGGAACAATTATGTTGCAGACACTGCAACACAGCGCTGTCCCAAACAGATGTCAACCTGATATCTCTCGTGACACAGTTGTTCAGCCAGTAGCAGTAGCAACAGCATCTAGTGTTTCTTGGTGCCTATGTAAGTGCAATATTGTTGTATACAGGACACTCACGTAGCTTACAGTGGCGTTCTCTCACCAAACATATAATGAAGATGCTTGCTGCTGATGTTGATATTTCCCGCTTTGTTTTCCTGCATTTATCATGATCACCATTGATATCAATGCTGTTGTTGTTCAGGTGTCTTGACTCCTGCCAGCGCCATGGGTATGGTGCTCATTGACAGACTGAGGAGAGCAGCATTGAAGTTTGACATCACGAAGTCACCAGCCCTAGACGCCAGCAAAAAGGAGCAGTCACCTGCAGGTGCTAGCGACACAGTCACTTCGGGAGTTGCACCTGCCAGTAAATAAAATACTAGGTGCACGCTGGGATGTGGAGTAAGTCAGTGTTTTGGGGCTAAGCTCAACAGTTGGCTCCTTACGGTTGGACTCTTGAGGTAACTGGATGGTAGCAGCAAAGTGTGTTTAACTACGAAAAAGGGAAACGTGAGTATGCGACGAGTATGCGACGAGTATGCGACGAGTATGCCGTGAATTTGACGAATTTGACCCCTCAAACTCACGTAATACTCACCGCAAAATCGCTGAAAACTCGCCACATATTTGCCGCATACTCAAGCTCGGATAATACGGACTGTGCTCACGTTTTACTCACGCTCTACTCGCGCAGTAGTCACATGGAGTCTAGCCCGAGTTTCATGTAATTGCCACTGAATACCGTAACACGCCATACTCCCGGTGCACCGGGAGCTCACGTGAGTGTAGCCCGGGCCCGAGTTCCATCCGAGTGCTACGTGTCAGTCAACTTAGAAGACTGTTGTTACAATAGGCTGCTCACTGAGCATGCATATGGCATTGAGAGCTGATGCCAAGCTCATCACCTCATGAGGTGATGATCAGCACCATGCCATGCCTCAGTGAGCACTGCAGCCCTGGCCCAGGTGACCGGTCACCTGGTTCAGGAACTTGCTGGGTCTCATGTTGTGTCACTGACGCAGGAGTAGTTTAATATCTTGACGGTCAAGATATCAACTGGCCCCAACGACTGACGAATATAATATTTAAATTCACTGGGGGAGTCCGGGGCCGGGGGCCCCCAGTCAATTGAAGGGCCTACTGCAACACCCAAACACGCTTGAAACAGGTGCTGGAGGGCCACCAATGCCAAATAAGACCTCAAGAATGATCTAAAGCTTACGACAGGTGTACATATGTGCTTATCTACACCTCTGGGGAAGAACCCAGCGACAGTTATCCACCAGGCCTGGTGAATAATCTGCATCTGCCGGCACCCTAGTGCCCAGCACCAACCTAGCATGATCCCTAGGAATTGGCTTTAAAGCTTTGATCAAATTTGACGAACTTGTCGGAAACTCCGTGGCAGCCCTGACGAATTTGTTGAACGGAAAACAAAAGCATAAAATAATTGTGCCAGCCAATTTTGGCGAACTACTCCGGGCAATGCGGTATGGATCCTGCCCAACTAAAGCACAAGGAGCCGCTCCTTGCGCGGCGCTGCAAACAACATTGCCAACTTGACAGTGTGATGGAGTGATAAGAGGCGATTTGCTAATCCAAAAACGGGTGTTTTGATGGGCCAGCCAAATTGGGCTGCCCAATATCAATTTACACGGCTGCCAACTCCAAATTTGCCAAATTCCCCCTCAGCACTTGTATGCATATCGTACGGCAAAATAGAATTCCAGTTTTCTTAAACTAACTTGCATGTGGCATTTGCGTATCCCACAATCTATATTACCGCCGATCAACCTGCCACGCACATTGAATTGCAAGGGTCACCCTTGGTTGCAATTGCAATGGCAATGGCAATTAATTGGCCCCATTGTAGCTGCCAGAAAACGTGCACAGGAGGAACAACTGAAGATGGTTTGTTTCTGAAGGTGAGTTGATCATGCAGTGCCCCTATGCAGAGCTGGCTCTCTTGCAAGTACGCGTGCAATGCGCATGAGTTCCAACTAGAAAATGCTGTGGAACGTCTTTGTTGTCTACTTGTAGTTTTTGTGCAGCTGCTGTAATGAAGGTCAAGTGCACCTCAGCTCGAGCATGTGTCCATTAGCGCCGCTGTTCCCCTGCATTACCCGCCCACCGTTTGACTCAGTTGAACACACCTAGCCTCCCAGCGTGATACAGCTGGAGCCTCCGTCCTGAGGACTTGTGTGCATCTGCCTTGCGTCTGTTTGCGTTGTTGCTGACATACACAAGCCTTGCCTTTGTGTATTGCTGGTCTGCTACAGGAGGCGACCTCAGTAGCCCATGGGCTGCTTGCTTGGCCATTTTGCAGGCTGGCCAGCCTGCAAAATGGCCAAGCAAGCAGCCATATGCATGCATAGCCATAGGGATATGCCTCCTAGGAACTCCTAGGCATATGCTTTTTAAAAGGCAACACGAGTGCAACTTGAGCCCGTGAGAAGTAAGCTCAGCTCCGAGTGTCTCCGAGTCACGGTGAGCCCGCAGTAAGTATCAGCCCGGCGAGGCGCATTACTCGTGGCAAACTCGTGGCACAATCGTCTCATACGCACGGTCCCCTTGGATGTAGTGCAATAGCACATATTTGTGCGAAGAGTCTTACAGTTAACAGTTTCTACGTTGTCGTCCACCTCCTTCCAGCACAGGACGCGTATGTTACGTCAGTGAAACCTGGTACGGCCGAGCCAAAGTGCTTGGGCAGTGACCGGTGCTCCCATCCAGGCACTGGGCGAGAGATTCGTGCGAACATGTGATCTGCTGCCTGCCATGGCCAGGCAGCGCCATATCCAACACAAGTCACCAGCCCTGCCCGCCCTGGGGTTTCAGCAGCTGTACAAGCATGAAGAATCATTCCTGGACGGTGGTCCCTTCGCATGTAAAAGAAATTGAGCCATGCAGCAGTCGAAATGCTATCATAGCGAATTTGTCATGATGACAAATCCGCTGACATGCGTGCCTGACATGAGTCAGTTCCTTGGCCAGCTCATCCATGATTCACGAATGCTGAGTTGGCAAAGGAGCAACTTGATGTTCAAGTTGCCAATCATGATAATGAGCTCGGGGATTAGATTCCTTTGCAAGTGGCCTTTCAACTCGACCTGGTAGGCCAGTCCTTCCGTACACGGAAGGCTACGTATACGTCGCGTCGACATGATGCCAGGGAGGCTCCACTTGGGAGTGCTCCGGAGCTCGGTTACAAGCTCAATCGCATTGATGGGGCAGATCGCCCACCATCTCCCAGTCCCGGCTATGGAACAGCTGGCTCAGTTAATCAACTGCTTTTATAACAAGCTTAAAAGCTTGTTGTATATACATGTTTGACATGTTTTACATGATGGCAGATGGCAGCAATGGCAGCTTAGTACATAGCGGTCCAACGGCGAGACCAAGGCAAGATTGACATGTTGTTAATTGCTTATATATGCCTGTGCGTGCACTAACCACCTTGCATTGCATGCATGCGACCCTGGGCGGTAGACACCCCTGCTGGAGGAGCTGATGACTGGAAGCGCTCAAGTAAACTCGAGTAATACTTGGTGTGGGACTTCGGTGGCAGCTAAATGCATCATATGGCAGCCAGGACAGCCCAGGCAGGCACACAGGGTGGCGCCCCCCACGCATGTCAGCGCATTTGCCATAGCATTTCAACTTGCTGCATGGCTAAATTTCTTTTACATGTATGTGTATACCAATTGAGGTCAGATACTGTCACAAATGGCAATGCCCATTGCAACCTGAAATCTGCTCGCTCACGCGGGTCACGCTCGTGTAACACACGACCGTCGTCAGTGATAATTGATGCCGCATCCAGTTGATCAAGGGTGAATCTGTAGTATCAAAAAGATCAACTGGCGTTTCAAAGCAGGCGAATCATCAAGCTTGCAAGCATATGCAATATTTCTTATCCAGTGCCAATGATCAATTACTGATATCACAGCAAGCACACAACAGAACAATTATCAGAAGTCCAGTCATCAACCAATGACCCGGCCAAGTTGGCGCTACATATATAGCATCTATATAGCATCTATCCTGTAAGGAGCAGACTGCCGTCACATGACTCATGAATCTGGTCAGGCTGGCTGCAATCCTTCGACACAGAACTACTTAGCAGCTGTTGACAAACAATTTGTACTATATCAAGTACTACAGATGCCTTCAATTGACAAAACCAAAATATGTTTTGGCAGGCCTCATGAGTGGAGTACGGGGCCTGCTGCACAATTAATAAAGTATGCAGCAAAGATTGAAGATCATGCACATGCTGAGATGGACATTATGCAAGAAACTTTTCCAGTGTTTTTGACAGAGAGCATCACAGAACAGTTTATTATGTGCAGAACTGGCATCCTATGTGCTGATGCTGTGTATACACACACGACGTATGATCACCATACAGTCTTCGCATCTCTCTCCCATGAAGATGGGACACATATGCTTACACACAAATACCGCTGTCAAATTTATCAGCAAAGTGACAACACAGGCAAATTGATGCAAAGCCCAGGACCTGTTGCTAACAGCCCCTGCGAATGCATCAAAGGGCATTCAACAAAACAGCAGGGGCTGCCAATTGTTGGCTGTTCAAGAAACCCTCCACCTCAGTAAACACTTGATCAATTCCCCTTGCCACACCTCTCTTCTATCTGTCCCCCTGATTTTGAGTAGCAGCAATGTCCTCCTCTTGTGGACTGACAAGCTCTTTTACCACACCTCCCTTTTGTTTTTCTTTGTTGATGGTGACAACAGGTTCCATGCTCTGGATGTGAGCGTACCCGTGCTTGATCTTCCAGGCCTTGACACCTTCTTGCAGGTCAGGCTGATACACGGGGGTCTCCTGCCCTGATGCACCCTGCAAATCAAGGAGTATGGTCAACTGGCATGAGCCATCTGTGCAGCAATGTGATGAACATCGGTAGGGGGATATACCAGATCAATCTAAGGCTACGACGCATGCTGGTGTGCTGTGGTCAGCTGCCAGCGATGGCGAGCATCAAGCCACAAAGATGCATTCGCCTTGTTATGCAGTGTGTATAGAATCCTGTTGTCTAGCATATTAGAGGCTTAGTCATCCCTACAAGGGTGCTGGCGGCGTGCGTTCATTATACCATCAACTGTGGCAGACATTTGCACCGCAAGCAAGGATTCTGGGTAGACCTGCCAACTAATGCCCTGTCTTTGGAACTGGCACACACGTTGACCTATAAAAGCATCCACATACCTGTAGCTTAAACACAATAACATCCAGGGCAGTGATTGCAGGTTTGCCAGGTATTGAGTTTCCGACCATCTCTAGTTTGATCTCCCAGGTGTGACCAGCAGGAGTCTGGGGCAAATTCAGAGAGCCCAGCTTCACGGCGGTACGGCCACCCTACATGCACAGAGAAGAAGAAAATTCCTCGTCACTCACAGCGCTTGCACCATTGTGGACGCGAGCCACATATCCGAAGCACGGACCGATAGGACTCGCATTGCTCATGACAAGCAGCATCAATATCAGTGCCTGTTGCATGTGCCGCACCGTTGCATCAAGGCCTGCATCCAAATGCATTGCTGTCCCAGCCTTGATTGCATCATGAGGTCCAATCCAGACTTTAAATTTGGCCTTGTGGCTGGACTGGTGGTAGATCGTCGCATCATACACCCCGGCTGTAGCCACCTGCAGCAACAGCAGCAGCAGCCAGATTGACACACATGCTTGACTCTTCCAAGCCACTCAAATGTGGTCAAAGGTGTTTACCTATCAGCATAGGAGGTTCAACAACATGGTGGAACTTGTATACCACTCGATGTGCTTGCAGTCAAATACTGTAGAACAGAGCTTCGAGGCAGTTGGTCAAACATGCCTCACCTTGATCCTGTACCAAGCGGCATCCCCAGCTTGTTGAAAGCCCGCCACTCCCATGGGCACCACCTGAACTGTCCCTGGTGTTCGCTGGATCGCCCCGTCAGCGACAACATTCGCCACTGGCTTGTTGCCCAGTCCCAGGAAGAATGTCACGCGCTCAAAAGAGTGAGCACTGTGGAGCATCTCCTGCCACCAGGAAGCTGCTGCTGCCTCCAGCCTGGATGACATGTCGGGGTCAGACTTGGACACCTGAAGCAGCGACAGATCAGATGCAGGGAGCGGCGCTGATTCCTGTAGTGGTTGTTTCTGCATTGGGTATGCACATCATATAATGCTTTCCTGAGTGTCAGGTTCAGCAAAGCTATAGGCTCTATATTCGCCTTAAAATAAGCTGCGACTTGAAATAAACTGACTCCTGGTGCCACCCACCGGCCACTGCTTGTCTGTTTCATACCCTGATAACAATTCCTTGCAAAGCAACACAAGTTCACAGCTGCAACTGCAATACCTCTCACCTCCTGGCAGCCAAGCTCCACATGACTGGTCTTGTGGAATTTATATAACCCAGTCGGCACTTCATTGCCGCCAACACGATACATGGACCCTCTCCCCTTTGTTTCACTGGCATCTGCCAGCCACTTGAAGTTTTTATACCGCACGCCGATACAGCGCTTGAAACCCAGCCCACTGACCCCGCCGGTCGCGTAGTCAAGCAGCGGCTGTGGCTTCAGCACGTGTCTGTCTGATCCAAGTTGCGGCACAAAGTCATCCTCCGTGCACTGCGTCTCCATGGTGATGTACATCCGCTCCTGCTGCTGCACTGTGGGCGCTTGTCCACGGATGATGTTTGCAAAGCTGATGCCGTCCCAGGGTGCATGAGAGATGGTTTGTTTTATGCCTGCCATATCAACCAGCGTGGGGATGACATCCACCAGTGCAGCCAGAACATCTGTTGACGTCCCTTGAGGCACGCCAGGTCCTCGGACAGCCAGGAAGTTGCGGATCCCGCCCTCCTTGACTTCGTGCTTTGACCCCTGCATACCACTGGGCATGCGTACCTGTGACACAGCAGCAGCAGAAGCAGAAGCAGAAGCAGCAGCAGCAGCAGCAGTGTGTAGGTGATTGCTCATGGCATGCTTATGCGACACCCCACACAATGGCTACCCATCTAACTCAAGGAGTTGCCAGCTGTCCCAAGACCCATTCAGCAGAATCAGCCACCAGCAGGTGATTGTCTCAACAATCCAAACACGATGACTCTTGAGCAGTATGATGTTACCACAACCAGTGCCACAATCTGTCCAATGCTTCACACGGCTCTGAAGCCTTCTGTGACCAGCGGCTAGGCAGTGCTCACCTCTTTTGGTACCGGCCTCTGTTCACCACTAAACAGTGCTGGTCCGTTATCTCCTCCCAAGAATACATACGTGTTTTTGGCAAGCCCTGATTGATCAAGCCAATCCATCAAGCGGCCAATCTGATCATCAATATGTTCCAACATTGCATACAGGTGTGCTGTATCCTGGCTGAGCGGCATAGCGAGGAATTTATCCAGATACTTGGGTGGGGCCGGTCGTTGGTACCTGGGACCGGCATGATCCATTGTCATCCAACCACTGGTGTAGCAGGCAAAGCAGCAGCAGCAGCAGCAGCAGCAGCAGCAGCAGCAGCAGCAGCAAGTCAGCACAAATCAGCCAGATGATGCATAGGAAAGAAGGTAAGGGGACACAGCAGCACAACCAAATCAAAGGAGCAGCGACTACACTGTCTTTCAGGAGCGTTGAAGCAACTGCCATGTAACCCTGCTGATGCAGCACATAGGTTGACTTACGCGTGCACACTGAAAGTTGGATAGTACATGAGGAATGGTTTGCCGTCTGCCTCCCTCTGTGTCAGATACTTCAAGGCATAATCCATCAGCCGATCCTCCATCCAGCCTGAAAAGAAGCAGCAGCAGCGGCAGCAAGGGCAGCGGCAGCAGCAGCAGAGTCAATGGGGTTGAGCAGTTTCATAGTGTAGGTATCTGCAGGCTGGGGCCTGGTGCTGCAGAAACCCAACGCCAGCAGCAGCAGCGTGCCGGCATTACTGGCGCACTGCTGCTGCTGAGGTGAGGTGGCAAGGGCAATTGTGGTGGCAGAAGCAGCAATGCGAATAGAATTCAGCAAGGTGGTTGCACACATGACAGCATGCGTGCTTGGCTTCACTTTCAATGCAGTTGCTGATCGGTTCACAACCTGATGAACCCATATTGTAGGCAACATGTTCTAGTGAGCAGCTAACCATCAGCACCCGCCTCAACTACCTTTTGTCTGGATGTTGTTTCCATTGATTGTAAACAAGTTTTCATAATGCACATAAGGTGTTGGCTCATATGTGTCTTGAAAACCAGCATCACTGGGCATGTACCTACAGCATCATCACCACCACAAGCAGCAGCAGCAGCAGAAGCAGCAAGCAAAGTGATGTAAGTAGCACAACTATCTCCTGTGCAGCCTCTCAGCTGCTGTGGTCAGTCAACAGCAGCGAAGCAGCTGACTGATGCCGTCAGTAGCTCAAGTACACCATCAGCAGCCGGCTATTCAACAACACCTCGGAATTTTTATTGACAACTATACTGCATACTGTGCCCTAGTAGGGGTCATTCATTGACATAAATGCTGCAGTACAGCACAAGCTTTACAATCTGCCACAGCGGCCACTGCTGATACTGACCATGACATCAACCACATGATCAACCATGTTGAAGGAACAGACATTTGATCATTCTGCTACTATAGCTGGGCTTATAGATGCGCTGATAGAAGTTTAATATGGTGGATGATCCTTGCATATGCAACAGCTGAAGATTCTCAAGCAAGTGGTGTACATGGCACGCTCACAGAACGGTTCAACAGATCCTACACACTACAAAGACACTATCATCACAAGTTGCAACAATGCAACAGCATTCTGCTGATCTGGGAAGCAATACTGCTGCTGCTGCTGCTGGTGGTGACATGAGCAACAATGGTGAACGGCGTCACAACAACTCCCAATATGCAAGAAAACCATGTCTTGGTTCCTTTTGTGGCTGGTGTGCTGCTCACCCAGCAGTTCTTCCGTTGTGCCACTTGCCAAAGTGTGCTGTCTTGTAGCCGGCAGCACTGAAGATCTCACCCATGTGAGTTTCATTGTAGTTCATGAAGTCCCAGCCACCTGGGAGCAAAGCAACACAGAGGTGAGCAGGCTATGACACAGCTTTCATGTGCTTCAGCAGCCACTGCAGAGACATGAGGGCTCTCTGCTGTTGGAGGCATCTACCCTGATGCTCTGCATTCAGGTGTCTGCCGGGATGGCCTACAGTCACGGCCGAGACAGGCAGTGCAGTCACTTTCCCCTTGTAGCAGTTTGGCCCAGCAGAGCCATCAGGCAGCGCCGACCTTGTGCTGCTGTAGGGCTGCTGCAACTGGCCGCTGTGATTGGTGACATGCTGTTGCTGCTGCTGCTGCCAGTACCTTTGCTGAGCTGCAGCAACTGCCACGGTGTCACACACACGAGTACCTGCTGTGATCAGAGACGTGGGGACACATCAACTGAGCCTCCACAAGCACAACAACACCTCCAACAGACAGTGTTATACGCCGCCATTGGAAACCCAAGGGTAAGGGACCCTGATCAATGTCAGGTCCAATTGTGACTCACTGTTGACATACATGCTTCCAGTTCTTGGGTAGTACCTCCCGGTCAACAGTTCAGCCCTGCTGGTGCTGCACATGGGTGTGGTGTAGAAGTTTGTAAACTCCAGGCTCTGCTGCACGATTTTGTCCAGGTTGGGGGTCTTCACCCAGTTGTGCATGCCACCTATGGGGGGATGATGCATGTGCAAGTCATCATAACTGCCGAGCAGCAGCAGCAGCAGCAGCAGCAGCAGCAGCAGCAGCAGCAGCAGCAGCAGCAGCAGCACAGCAGAGGGCAACAGCCATGGGCTCCTAATCAGGTGAGGGTGTGCAGCTGCACAGCGTGATATTGCTGCTAGGTAACCGCCTTTGGTTCCTCTACCCTATTGCTATCGCTACTGCTGTTGGTGTTGGCTGTGCCTGGCCCCAGTCAGAATGGCGTGTGCTTATACCAGACACCAGCAATGTCACCAACAGCTGCAGAACCAAAACAAAACAGAACAAACAATAATGATTGATGCAATCAGGCAAGGAGAATGAATCTGATGCTGAGCAAGCCAGGTTCAACAATAGGGAGCTGCAACTACCACTGGTGCTGTTGCCACTGAATTGCTGCAACCACATGGCTTGCACCAGCTGGTGTTGTTGCTGCAGCTGCTGCTGGTGACACAGTTACACATCTCGGGTCATGGTTGCAAAATCTACTGCTGCTGCTGGCTAGCTGGTGCTGGTGCTGCTGCTGTTGGCATTACATGATGTTTCGGCTTGATCTGCCATCTGCATTAACAGCAGATACTGCTGCCGCTGTCACCACTGCTGCTGCCGGTGTTGCAGGTCATCACTCACCCCATGTCATCTATAAGCAGATAGATGAAGTTTGGCTTCTGGTTAGAGGCTGGCTGCAGGGGCGGCAGCTGCTGCTTTTCTGGCAACACAAAACCTGCCAGGATGAGCCAGCCAGTGCACAGCAGGGCTTTGTTGGGCAGTGCAGGTCTGTGCAGAGCCCATGACCTCGCACTACAAGCAAGTTGCTGGCTAGATACACATGTGATCTCATACCAGAATCAATCACGTGATCACAGGGTTCAAGATTGATACAGATATGATGGCCGCTGTCAAGTAATGGGCAACACATCAAACAGTTTCAAAGGAAACTATCCCTTGTTGCTTTTGCTTGCAGATTCTTGTTACTGCTGCTTGTAACTCGTCATTTCCCCTGGTTGTGACGACTTGTATGGTTCTGCTTGCAACCATGTCAATGCAATGCAGTTTACATCACACCCGTTGCAACTACTCTGAACACATTTGAGGGAAAATAAACAGTACAGCTCACCTTGACATTGCTCTTGCACAGTGGGTAGCAGTTTCTTATTCAGCAGCTGTGCATAGTACTGCTTCAGGCTCCACCCATTGTGCTTGGCAGAGGTCACAAGCGCCGCAGCCTCAGCCTGCTTTTCGCTATAGCTATTGTTCTCCCTCCTTGCATGCTGTTGCAGCTTGTCAAGTCGTACGGCAGCATTTCCAGCTGCTGGGGGTGTTGCTACTGTACTAGGCCTTGCCAACGATAGCTCTACTGCTGCTAATTGCCTGCCATGCTTGTCGCGCGGACTAATGCTGAAGGTGATCGTAAAGACTGCAGAGGCACAAAGAAGAAAGGCAGGCCTGATATGAGAGGAACAAATCACGGACAAACCACCAGGAACGAACTCAGCAGTGGCAATGTCACCAGGGTAGCTTGGCCTATTCATCTGACAGCGCAATCGACTGCATACATCATAAACAACTCCCCGCAGATGCATCAGCAGAGCATTTCGTTATGTTCTGCCTAATTGGCTGGTTTCGCTGTGAAACATCCGAGCGGGCTGTGTCGGTCGGATGTGCGAGCACTCACCAACAACCAGAGCAATCAAAACCACGGCTAACAGCGTACTGACAATCGGCAGATGTTTCCGGGCAAGGATCTGCAAGTGGCGCTTCATGGTGTGGCCCGCCTTATGGCTTACTGCGGTGCCCTGCGAGAATTCCACTCGCAGCTGATTGTCACGCCTATGGGCTGCTGATGAACATGTTGCAGAGCATGTTCGCATTCAGCGAGTCACCCCCGGCCTCCCGTGTCTAACAAGTAGCTGTAGGAACCTATGTTCAGCCGATGCTAAGCTGATTGCATGCTTAACCGCAACGACTACGTGTATCGTGTCTTTCAGTGAGTTTGAGTGTGAGGAAGCAAAGGCCTGTGCCGCACGATGCCGGGGACGTGCTGCATCACGCGAGAGTAGTTCTGACTGGCAGCTGGCAATCGTAGGCAGTTTGCTCTGCCCTCCAGCAGATTATTTTTATCTAGCTGCGTCTCGCATTGGATGCACTGATGTGAGTATTTATTGGAAAATGCAGCCGCCCAGTCATCGGGGTTGGCGCCAATCAGGCCGATCATGCCTATGTGTTCTGTGATGATCACCAGTGGATTGTAGTCATCTCATGGCTGCATGCTAATATCCTTCTAGGCATAACGGGGGTTCCGTGGGGCACCGTGAGACTTTCAACTTGTCAGTGGCTGCCAGCAACCTTGAAGGTTGCACAAGTGGCACTTCAAAGTCACTCCGAATTCGGAAGTCACTTCCGCTTCATATTGGGGTGGGGTATAGCTGACTGCAACTGGCACCTTTATATGAGTCGGGACATGTCGTACATGTGATGCACAAAGCAGTGCTCCAACGCGAGACACATGCCTACTATTAGTAAAAGAAATTTAGCCATGCAGCAAGTTGAAATGCTATGACAAATGCGCTGACATGCGTTTGGGGCGCCACCCTGTTGGCCGCCTGGGCTGTCCTGGCTGCCATATGATGCATTTAGCTGCCACCGAAGTCCGACACCAAGTATTACTATTAGTACTTGGCAACCGGATGCGCTCAGGCGAACTCTAGTGCTCACTCAAGGTCTTTTATCATATTTTCACTACTGTCTGAAAACAACCTAACACATGTTATTATGGGGAGTGTGCAACGTTAACCCAACAGCCATAAGGACAATGAGGACAACACATGGGGAAAGCAACCTGACATGAGAACAATGTCGCATTGGTTGCGGCAACCTGAGCACCGCAGCAACAAGCAACAAGCAACTAGCAGGACAATGTCCATGTCATGCCAGGGCACTTCTCTGGAAGAACAGCAACTGCCATTGCCTGATGCAGCTTGTGTTGAAGCTTGAACAAGAAGCTATTGCAGCTAAGGATACCACACTGTATAAATTAATTATGAATCAGAGCAGTAGACTAGTATACAGCACGTAAAAGCAACGAAAAACCCCTTGATCACATGTGGTAGTATGTGGTCAACAGGCTGCACAAATTCAGGAGGCCAAAACCTTGCCAGTCAGAGTGCAGCCTGGACAGTCCAGTTGCCAGAGCTTGAATGAGGCTTTGTCAATCACTACAATTGTTCCGTCCATCCAATACCCCACGCGAGCCACCTATCTGAAACACCACTGAGCCACAATTGCAGATTTATAGCGCACAGATCACAGACCATGTTGCCTTTTCCAGACCCTTTCAAAAGATCATGTGGTGCAAAGTCCAGAGAGCTGCCACCCCACCCTGCAATCTATGCAGCACACCACTCAATACACACACTTGACTTCTGATTAACCCAGATCAATGACCATGGATCCCGTTGCTATGGTACAAAGTGTGCTTAACACATATCACTCCAGCCAGAACTTGGTTGAGCGCAGTCACCAACGAGATACAATGCATCTACATACACCCAGCAACGGTCCAATTTCACTAATGGGCCTGTCCCGTCTGTTGATGGACAGTGCAGATGGTGCCAATGTCTCACTGGCAGTCAGCCACTACTCTTCAACCCTTGCAAACAAGTGCTTGCAATTCAAAGTCCAAAAAATGTCATAGCTGCTGCTGGTCAGGTCGTGGTCCGTGTGTCAGCACTCTGCTGCCGCTGTTGGCATTAGTACAAATGGTGGTGGAGGCAGCGGCTTCTTAACATTGCTACTTTTTCTGACTCCATGTCTCGCAGGGGTGGCAATGGGGCTTGGTGACCTGGCAGGCTTGTACTCCATGCCAATATAACACTGCTGTTGGTGATGATAATCAGCTGGACATGCTGGCAGCATAATTGGCTGTTGCTGCTGCTGCTGCTGCCGCCGTGGCACAATGGGATGATCACTGAACATACTGTGTTGAGTTCCGCTGATGCTATTTCTGCTGCTGCTGCTGCCTCTCCGGAATGACATGAGAGGTGTGAGGTTTGGGTCTAGCAGCGTGATGGCGGCGGCGGCAGCAGTGCTAGATGGGACAAACAAGCCACCCAAGCGCCTTCGTGTCCCTTCTGCTGCCAGGTGTGATTCTGCAGCAGCAACAGCAGTACCAGAAGAGGTACACCCTTTGCCCCTAGTAACTTCTATTCCATTCACGACACGCTCCAGACTCACAGCCACAGCGGCATCTCTATTCCGTCCATTGCTACAGCTGATGCTGCTGCCCCCTGACCAGCTGCTGCGTACACCAAAGCCACCACTTGCTGCTGCTGCTGCTTCTGCTGCTGAGTGCCTCCTGCTGCTTGTGACAGAGAAGCTGTCAGGCTGTTCATACTCGTCACTGCGGCTGCTGCGCAGGTTTGCTGTCAATGGGGCATCCACCGACTGTGTGAGTCTGGCACTGCTGTCTGAGAGGCACTGGAACAAGGTCCGAGACTGATGCACATAACCAGGAGCACCTGCATAATACACGAGGCAGTTTGCAGCGGCATTGTGCATATCAACACGCTTGCAAGGGATTATGACGAGTGCATCTGTTGCAGACAGCTTGTCAAATTCACTTCAATTGCAAGGCTATACCAGTATATGGAAGGACATGAATTCAAGTCGGCAGATCAAAGGGAGATGGGGGGCAGGGGTTACTGGAGAGCACATGTATGGTGAGCGCTGGCTGATTCCTCTGACCAGCATTTGAGAGTTGAACAAGCTGCAGTGCCAACAGAATAGTACCTTGGCGTACAACGCAATCTGATAAAGTCTTGATTATGTCATCTGCTGCCGCATTGGCGTCTGTTGCAGCCGCTACCCCACTTTGCCCCACTTGAAGTTCTGCCACTGCTGCTGGTGCTGAACCTGCTGATGCAAGGCCTGAGGCTCTGCATAGTGCATCACCATGGATACTCCGCAGCAGCACAAACTCCTGCCCATGTGCACTGCTGTGGTGCTGGAGGAAGTCCAGGATCGCTGACCGCAATTCACTGCTGCAGAGGACATGCACCTCACTGTCTGCTGTTCTGGACTGCTGCATCTTTGCAAAGGATCGCTGCTGCTGTTGTTGCCGCTGCTGCTGCAAGCCCCTGGTACCCACCCGGGGGCTAGAGTCTGGACTTGGGCTTGGACCTGCAGCCTGCAACTGCTGCTGCGCAAATGCCCGTACGTGTTTGCTGCTGTGGCCATGTCTGCGGGGGCTGCAGGCACATGGGGAGGTTGATGGGCTGTTGAGACTGAACTCTGGAGATAGTTGTCGCTGGCGGCTGGGTGCTGAAAGCTGAAGGTGACTGTGGTTTCGCAGCCTGCACAGGAAAAGGCAGCGAAGAGTCTGATCCCCTGGGAAGTCATATGCTGTCATGTGCTGCAATGCAGGAGGCTGCACCATTGAAGGCAGCAGCAGTGATACGTTGCAGATAAACGCATGCGCGGGTGCACTGCAGAAAGTGGGTCAAAATAGGCAAGTTGTGTGGAGGTGTTGAGGCATGGTGCAAGGGTAGATGGGCTCCACCTACTTGATGGCCCCAAAAAACAAGCTGACTGCACTGTTCATCCTCGCAGATGCCTTGGTTTGCTCATCCAGATCATCATTCGTGCTAAAACACATCTTAACAGATACCAGCTGCGAGAGAAACTGCCCTAAAGGCCTCGCCACTTGCAGCAATGAGTCCTTCAAGTGATGCAAGGCGCGTGCTATCAGCTTGAGGAGCACCGCAGGATGTTGCGCTAGATGCGGACGTTGCAGGAGCCATTCCGTGCATCTCTTATTGACCGAGTAGATTATACGCAGAGAGAGCCTCACATGGGCACATCCATGTTGCAGAAGCAGGAGCGCAAGCTCTTTGCAATAGTGTTGATACCGAAAGAGTGCTGAAGATGATGTGCACTGCTTAGACAGTGTGGTGACCTCGGCTGCAGTCTGCTGAGCACTGCCTAGGGCGAGGTCGTCTACCGCAGGCCCCATCCTTTGCTCAGCCTCGGCTGTAGGGCCCTCCATCAATGTTTACCACAGCATAGTTCACTAGACTGACTGCAATTCCGCATGTTTCGCTCTAGTACACAACCGCTGTCAGACATTGTCCCGTACCGGTCTTTGAGCCCTCTTTTCACAATCAAGGTATAATCATAGTCTTTGCTGTGGACATGCAATAGAACTCCACGCAATATCCGACGACATGCATGTTCCGGTCCATTGGGCTTAGACACTCTCTAATCTCCGTAATAGGGGGGGGAGTGATCGTGGCAAGGCAAGTTGGAGCAATTGCATAGGCTTTCACGAGCAGTGAAGGTTCACCAGCTATTGAACATTTTTACAAACCCATAGAATGGCCATATCAGTCGCGCAATCCTGCCGGGTGCTAAGCAGCTGGCCCCCCAAGCATGCAGAATGCACGCTGAAGGGGTTACTTCTCGCTTGGTCGCAGTATCCCAAGGTCCAGCAGTTGCTCAAGAAAGCATGATTGGCGCTCAAGCTATCATGGGTATCATTTATGCGGTGGCTACACCAGGGTGCACTGACTCTCGAGAGTTTCAGTATTGCTTCATTTGGGCAGCAGTGTATGCAGAAGGATGTGACTTTGGAGACACTGTTAATCAGGCAGCATTAAACGGAGAAGCATGGTCAGCAGCCTTGAGATCTATCAGATGAGTCGTTTTAGCACGTGGGAAGTTGCACGCACGTGCGTGCTGCATGCGGCACTGGGTTTTTTTGTTGATCAACATTGCCACAATGTACCAGCCTGCAGCAAGCAAAACTAGGATAAGAAGCTATCGAAAGCAGCAAGCGTTGTCACGGTCCCGTGCGTCGGTCATCACGTGCAGTGGCTGATGGTCACCGCAGGTGCCAGCCCCGGCAATAACAACGGCGAGCACGCCTGCTGTTGATCCATTTACACGCCAGTGTGTTGTTTAATAAACATATGCGACTCACACCTTCCATGGCTCTAACTTGAATGCTGGCAGCAATCAACCGCGCCCTGAGGCTGGTACTGTCTGCCATTGTAAGCTGCCACAAACGCGTAGTGTGTTTCATAGGGTTGAAATACTGTAGCATGGGCTGCACTTCGTCCGCGAAGTTTCGCTAGTCACTCGGGAAGGAGCAGCAGCGGGTGTCAACAGCATAATGCAGCCAGCGCGGACATTCTTATTGGTCGTTGTACTATCGGTATACGCTACTGGACGTATATCTGGTGGGTGCGCAGTCTCTTGCTGCTGCTGGTGCAGTACCATCACCGGCAGCAGTTGCTGCCTGAGCTAGCTCCCTGCCATAAGGAGCTGCACACGGAGCAGTACTGGGTGCTTAATTGCTGCATTAAGTGGCTGACATAACTCGACAAATTTATACTGCAGTTTCGTGCCCAAGGCCATGCCTTAGCAGCCTTCCTGAGAACACCAGACAGCTGTGTCCAAGGCAACCGAGTGACACACACGGCCAATTTACAAACTGACTAACGCAACTGCAATCCATTAATATGATGCAGGCAGAACGTTACTTGCATCAAACAGCACAACGAAGCCACCACCACCACCAGCAGCAGCGGCGGCAGTGGCGAGGCTGCAACAGCAGGCACCTGGACCTGGCTATGCCATTGACAGGCCAAGCTTTGTGATGTTTGGTGACAGCATCACAGAGTTCGGTTACAACGGCCCAAGTGGCTGGGTAACACTGCTAGCACAGTACTACACCAGGAAGGTAAGAGCTGTGGTGTATCATCATCCATCTGTGAACGCAGCAGGCAGCTGACTGCTGCAGATCTGCTGGTCTAGGATTACAAACCTGCTGCAGTCACTCATGCACCCGCATTCTACATGACAATCACCTGAAGTTGTCAGCATATCACATGCTGAGCAGTATGCTGCTTTGCAAATTGAAATCCTGTCAAGGTGTTGTCTGAATATATGCAGTACATCCTGCAGGCCGATATTATCAATCGTGGCATGTCGGGCTGGAACACCCGATGGGCTTCAGCAGTCTTGCCAATAACACTAGCACAGATCATGGGGCCTCAACAACCCAATAGCAACAGCAGCAACACCAGCAGTGATGGCAGCGGCAACTCAAATGAGCCATGGGTTCCAAAGATACAGTTGCTAGTTATCTGGTTTGGAGCCAATGACGCAGTGATTCCAAGCGGAAAAGAGTGAGCACCTCTCGTACAGCACAGTCTTGAGCAGGATTTGAGGTTGCTGTCTGGGGTGAGGGAACAATACACTGTCAGCTACAAACCGTTCTAAGATTGCCACTTCACAGTTGGCTGGCATATACCACCTGACAGACCTCACACACCAACTTGCAGTGCACAACATGACAGCCTTTCTGGCGCCAATCAAGGTTGATACCAAGTGCAAGGGCTGTGGCTGGTGGTGTTGCTGCTGCAGCGGTTTCTTGGCAGTGCCTGTAGACGAGTACAAGGCCAACCTTGAAGAGATGGTGGCAACAGCACAAACTGCTGGAGTGCCAAACATACTCCTAATAACACCACCACCAGTGGATGAAGCAGCATGGGCAAAAACGGTGAGCACTCCACTGCAATAATGCAACTGCATAAACATAGAAGCAGTCCTGACGGTTTGCACTTCATGGCGACCATGGAAAGGTCAATGTATGTACCGGGCGTTAGTGCTTACCTGGATACCATAGTACTGCCCAATAATCTGAATGGGCTTCTGGCTGCTGAGCCATTAACCTGACCTTGTATCTGGCAAATGTAAGTGAGGCTGACCTGAGCTAAGGTTGTCTGTCATGCAGCAAAATCGCAATGTGTCTGACCGCACTACGGCCCAAGCCCGCAAATATGCAACAGCAATGAAAGCTGCCGGAACAGAGCTCAAAGTGCCAGTGCTGGACATGTTCAGCCTTGTTTCTGCGCTGCCTGCTGTTGAGAGATCATCATGGAGTGTGGATGGACTGCACCCCAGTGCATCTGGCCAGGGCATGGTGTTCAGGGCAATAAAGGAGGCTCTGGATAATTGGGGGGCTTTTGATAGCATAAGGTGGGTGCTGAGATGGTCTGTGTCATGCTTGCAGAAAACAATAACAATACTCCATTTAATGGGTTGATGGTATCTGGTGTACTTGTCACACTAGCATGTATATGTCTCACTATTGTATGTATGTATATGTCTCACTATTGTGGGGTTATGGTATGTTAAAGCCTGCGAGGCTGTGTGTGCCAGGAGCATTGACCGTCAGAGTCTGGCACGGCATGATACGGCATCAATGTTATTGGACCAACACCATGCACGTTACACAAATGAAAAGCAGTTAAGAAACATTATTGATTCATTGGTTGATATACCTTCAAAATCAGTGATAGAATATCTCACTTATTGGTGTAGATGTGGGGCCTGACCTGACTGGGAGGTTGGGCAGGGGATGTGTGCCACAAGGCTTGACATGTTGTGTTTTGCTGACTGCAGGCAATACTCTCTTCCTATTCAGTGGCCAGGGTATGATCAAGTGAACCCCAATGACCCGCAGCAAACCTTCAGTGAATTGTTTCAAAAGCAAATGGTGATGCCACAGCAGTAGTCTTGTCACGGCGACCACTGGCAACCCCTCAGTGGCAGGCTCAGCCTGACGACGTTGAAAAGCAAGCAGAAACTTCATAATTTGAGATAATTCAGCCTGGCTCCAGTCTAGCACCATGATCTCCCCCAGATTCCCGATTGCCCTCCAAGCCCCCCCAACCCCACCCCACCCCCAACCCCATCCCATCCTCCAGGCCTGAAGGAAATCCGCTTTCACCAAAACCAACACTTATCTCAGTCGTGCTCCTGCTCACCTTCAACAGGCTCTCCCAACTCCAGTGTGCAGTTCAATTGTGGCACAGCCTACCCACTGGGTGGCACACAACTACACCTGGCACATGTACAGCACGACAGACCTGCACATATGTGGTTGTGTGGGCAGGCTGTGCCACAGCCATTGAATGTGGCCTGGCAGCAAATACTAATGCAAGTTGGGTGTTCTTTGGCCCATTTGTGATGAGTTTTATGGTGATTTTTGCCGCAGAGGTCATGTTACCCTGCCACATGGCGCTGGCCATGGGGAACTTCCCATAGTATCGCTGAGGCCGTGGCAGTTTGCACGGGCCACGACACTAGTTTTGCACAGTATGTGGGCTATGATGGTCACCTAGCGTCATCCTGAGTGGAGCTAATTCTGAGTTTGTGAGAGTGCTTGTCGTGCCACGACACCGCCGGGCATGGTGGTGCATGACTGGTCAACCACAAAACGTTTTCAGTGTACCTGCAAACTCTGCAAGTCGGACTTGCTAGCCTGGCAGGCTGTGCTAGTCTGGCAGGCTGTGCTAGCTGCGCTTGTACCGTACGGTGAGCACACATGTGAGGGTAGGCTGGGCCGGGCAATATCAGGAAAGTGTGCTGGGGTTTGCCAGGAGTATGCAGTGCAGGCTGAGATAAATCTTGGTTCTCATGGAGTTGGATTTGCCAAAGCCTGCGAATCTCTTGATAATGCATCGCACAAACACATCCAGTGGATGGGGTGGGGCGGCTGAAGGGAGAGGGGGTGCTTTGGGAAACTCATGGTGGGACAAGCCTTGTCCTTGTCTGAGTCAGGCTGAACTTCTGGGCCAGGCTTGCTCAGTACTTGCAGCCTGCAGAATCTGACTCAGATGAGTCATCAGGGGCTGCTTGCTACTTGACAGCCGTGCACCCCTCATGAGATTGATCAAAATGAGTTACTATCATGATCAGTTGATGAACGTGTGTACTGCTGGCCAGCAGTATGGGTTTTAGGGGCATAGGGTTTAGGGGCATACCACTGTGATCATTTACTGTGCAGCCTGCCGCAGGCCCCGGGCCAATGCCATTGGCCCAAAGATCCTGGACTTGGCTCGCCGAACTTCGGGTTCTAAGTTGGCTTGATTACCACTGGAACTATAGGTTATATATAACATGCAGGCTGCACTCGTACCGTACTGTAGTGACTATCAAAGTTGAGTCGACTCAGTTGGAATATTCCTTGGCTGCAAGACTATCAGACCTAAGTCACTCTAGCGTTGAAACCCTTGGTTACAGTGACAATTTGAAGATGTCCTGGTCACTGGGGCATGTCAGCGCATTAGCCATTGCATATCAAACTATTGCATGCCATGCAGTGCCTCCTCTCCTGTTACAGACCCGTTGACGACAACAATCTGATACAGTGCGGACACAACGCAGTGGCTGTCATGCTGGGTGTATTGAGCACAAATGAAATAGCAAAAACGCATGTACATGCTGCACAGCCCACATGACTCAAGTGAGGTCATTCAATGTATTTTATGTCTTATTGCTACTGTCTGATAACAACCTAATGTGAGCTCACGGGCGCTTTGCTGACCTGTTAATGGTCTAGCCGCCTCTAATTGTCTCAACTGGGCCGCCCGCCATGCAAACCAACTCTGGTTGATGACATGAATGATTCTATCCTACTGATGTCAACACAACTGGACAACAATTGTGTCTACCACCTCCCCCAAAGCAATACCGTACTCTGGCATTCTTGGCAAGTCAAACTTGAGGCAGCACACTGTGGCCAACTGGCATTGCACCCATAGTAGAGGAGCATCTGCTGCACCACAAAACTGCAACGGCACATCAACATTTTGACATGGCCCAGCCAGGCACTTGCTGCTTTCCGGCTGCAATCCGCTCCCGCAAGCCCTGTGCCCATGCCACATGGCCTGCTGAACCACCCGCTGATCCTCCTGCTGGACCTCCTGCTTCTAACTGCTGTTTCTGACACTTATGCTACTTTATCAATGAATCCAAGCGGCGGAGATTGGATCAGCCAAGGGCCTCCATGATCGTGTCTGCACTTGACACGGTGAATGCGCCTCCTTCCTCAAGATTCAATACCTTCACAACCTGTAACAGCAGCAGCAACAGCAGGCGGAATTCTTATGCAGCAGGTGCGCTGCTGAATCAACTTGTGACAGGCTTGCCTCACCAGTAACCGTCTGTTAGGCAGCATAGCAGTTTCCCAGCGCAACAGGAGCTCAGCCTCGACACATATTGAATGTGAATTGTGTGCTGCAAGAGGCTGCAATGTTAACCTGAACCTGCATGTGCCACTGCCGCAGCACAGCAAGTCACCATGACTGCTGTTGGAGACCTTGACTGAGTGCAGGCTGCCTTTTGACCACAACCATGTTTGATTCTGCCAACACAAGGAACAGACCTGAAACGGTAAACAAGACGCATGGAGCTCAGCTGGTGGCTGTACTGCTCTGGCCCTCAGCAACTATCAGGCCCTCCTCTCCCCCCCCTGCCCCGGGTCATCCATCCCCACCTGATCGTCTGCCAGCAGCGCATATCTCCTGCTACGCACACCCAGCCCCTTGTCTGTCAGGTCCAGCTCCACACCAAGCGCCTTGGCAAACTGCCCATTGCCGTCAGCCAACATCAGCACCTTATCACCTGCACCAACTGACTTGCCCCAAGCATCCATCACAAATGCATCATTGACACTTATGCAGGCGATGGTGTCAACACCCTTTGCCTACAGGAACAACAGCAGATGAGTACAGCCAGGCACATGCTGGTTGAACAGTGCTCCAGGTGGTTGCACGAGCAGTTGCAAGTCTGGTGCTGAATGTGATGTGGTGGAGCGGCTGCAGCTGCAACCTTTGTTCACGAACAAGACTTCATTGACCGGTACTGCACAGGAATTACTGTCCTTGTGAAATGCAGCGGCACTTCTTTTTCCACCAGCTGCAGCGGGGTTGCTGGTGTTTGAAGCTTGTTGCTGTGATACTGCAGTAGGACCCTCCTTAGACGTAGATAGAAGTAGTAGAAGTAGTAGTTAGCTCGTACTGTAGCATGTAGGGATGGATTCAACTGCATTTGAACCTAGGGCATTGAAATAGCTGTAACAGTCACTTTCGCCAGGCTCTGGCAAGTGCTGATGCTAGCAACCACTGTGTTGTGCTGACACTGCTGCTGTGAGACACTGCTGAGCTCAACTTATTGCTCCAGGTATGCTTAGATGGTCTAATGTTTGGGATGCACATAGTTCACCTTGATCTCCTCTGCCTTTTCAATGAAACCTGGTAGATGCTTCATGCTGCAGGTTGGAGTGAAAGCACCTGGGACTGCAAACATCACCACCTTCTTGCCTTTGCAGAGCTGCTCTGTACCGAGCTCCTTCATGTTGCCTTCGCTGTCAAAAAACCTGAATTTGGCTTCTGGCAGTTTCTCGCCCACTGCAACTGCATATGCACGCACGCTGTTGGCCCTTGAGGCTGCTGCTGGGCGAATTCGCTGCTGTAGCAACTTGCTGCCCCTACATGAAGCATGCGATTGGTATGACATGTTGTTTCAGATCTCCACGCGTGGCGATCCAGCTGAAGGGGCATGCAAGAGCAAGTTAGCGAACACAGCCAGGCACCCCGCACATACCAAGGAACCTAGCAACTGCCACTCGACACATGCAATACATACATGTCAGGTTCACAATTTTCAGGGCAATCCACACGCCAAGGCGTGTTAGCAGTAAACGTGGTGAACGGAGTGCGCGACGATCCTGCCAGCAGGCCCCCAAAACCATCACGCACCTCAGGCACGTCCTTCCTACGCCTTGTGCAAGCATATTGTTCTGCAAAGTCCGACTCTAGACCAAAACTACACAGAGCACAAGACCAATTTCCAGCAGATTACACCTGGCTAGCTGGTGCACATTGATTACAATTGTTTTGTAAGAAGCGATCTGGCAAGAGATAAGGCGTAGGTATGCTGCTGCAGAACAAAACCCTCTGACGGACCTTGGTAGTGTGTATCACCTAGCTACCGTGCGCCACACCACTCCACATGACCGCCTCTGCATCGCGCCCAATTTGCGAGGATCCTGGCTCGGTTCAGCAATGCCACCGGACACCCGACCGGACACAAAAATAGAGCAGTTCAAGCCGGAGTAACTCGGTCTTCTGCAGTTGCATGGGTTCACTGCCTTTAAACTCTTGGCAAATGCTGGACCACAAACCTTAAGCTGCGCTCCTGAGTCAGCGCGCGAAGACTTTGTACTGAGCAGTACAGCCAACGCCCGTCTACAAGTTCCATACCAGATGCTATGGTTAGGCACAGCACAAGGCCTCAACCACGCTCTATTAATTGGTGCGCATAACAGTTGGTATGATGTGCTGCAGTGAATGTGCCACACCACTGGGCTGCTCGTGGATGGTACTGCAGGGAAGCGCTATGCATCTGCAGCAACAGCTGTTCTGAACAAAAGGCACTGCTAGTGACAGCCGCTGCTGGGCGTCTCAGCACTTGCTGTAAATCTCATAGGACTTGACGGGGCTCCAGCTGGTCATGGGCAGTCCGGCAGGAGGGCTGCTGTTCAGACGGAAGCAGCACAGCACCATGCATAGGTCATGACAGTCTCAAACAGCAGCTGTGTGGGAGTTCTCATGAACAATGCTGGTCAGCTTTGAAAGAAATACAGCCATGCAACAAATTGAGAAGTCTTTGACACTGTTGACAGGCTTTCCATACTGTGGTACAGTTAAGGTCAGAAGGAGCAAAGAGAAGAAGTATAGAGCAGGTGATGGACACCCAAGGGTTGGTGCCACCTGTCAGCCTGTCGACGTGTTATGGACCGCCAGTCAACAAAAGCATCGGCCATGGCAACAGCACACCTGTTCTGGCTGTTCCTCTTGCACTGGAGTCAAGCCCAGCCTTCCGTACACGCCACCTGATGACCTCAGAAGTCCCAGCTGCTGCTGCTGCTGGTTGGCCTTGGGATGTGTTGCAACGTCACACTGCTGATTTACGCCATTGCAGGTAGTGCCGCTGCTGCTGAGTAACCTCCTCAACCCCTGCTCCTCCTCCATCGACTGGCCCACACTGTGTATGGCCTCCAGGTCTTCAACACCTAGCTGATAATCATCTTCTGCAGCTTGGCTGCCGCTGTCAGCATCTGACAGCTCAGAGCAGGAGTAACGGTGCCTGCAAACCAGTCACATTGGCCTTCATGCGTTGACTATCAATCAAGCTATCAGTCATGATTTCAACATGGAACTGTGAGCCAATGTATTGCCTGAGTGCAGCTGCATCACCTCAAAGACATGTGCCCACAGCATTGAGAGGGTCTTGAACAGCTGCAGGGCCCAATACTGCATAACATGCCATGCCAGCATCAGTGATGCTGGTGCACAGAGAGGTGGGTCAGCTTATGTAACAGTGGCAAAAGAGACACCTGTCCTTGACTGCTAAGGAGCCGGCACATCCTTGCACAGGGTCGACTGTATATTGTGCTGATGGAGACTTTAAAACTCCCACACACAAACCCAAGAGGTAATGCAGGCAAGACAAAAACAAGGGACTTACGCATGGTCTGAGCTTGTGAGAGAACCTGCCTGCCTGCTGCTGCCGCTGACTGCAACATCTGTGCCCCAGTGCGCACTCAGTTCCCCCTCTACTGCTGCAGCTCTGCAATGCTTTTGCCCAGCGGTCGAACTTACAGCTGTACTGCAGTCAGAACTTGGTGCAAGGCGGCCAGGGGTGCCTGCAGGAGCAGTCAGCACCAATCAAAGTTGACCTCCGCACATTTCAGTCACAGGTATGTCAGCGAATCCTGCCTCCAACAACCGTTGTTGGAGTTTCAGTGAAATTCTCACATAGAGGAGGATTGCAAAGTATGGTATGTTGCATCTGAAGGTGTCCTCAATTGCCATAGCTTCAGCAATGCATCCTTGAAGTGTTGGAAGAATCACTGATATGTATGGCACACATGTACCGCTTGCCATGCTGGCCTGGAGTAGCACTGCAGATGTGCAGGTTTCATGACTCTGCAACATCAACAAAACCTCACCAGAAGCTGGCCAGCTGCTGGTCCTTATATCTTGGCCATCTCTACTTGCCGTTGCTACCGCCCAGCCCGTACCACCTGATTGCGCAGCTGTGCTTTGCATGGGCCTGCACAGATGCAATTTCCAGTGTCACAAGCGACGGAGACATCTAAATTCTGCAGTGTGAAGCAACTCATCCAAGATCCGACATTCATGCCTGCTTGCTGCTGAAATCAAACTCATACACCTGGCACAGCTTTGCCACAGTGTCAATGAGTCTCACAATGTGATGAGCATGATAAATGACAGTTTTGGAGTCCTAGCCCATGCCCCACAATCTCACCTGTTGCTGCGCACACCAGGAGTAGAGGCTCCTGCTGTTCCTGACAGCTGTCTACTGTTGTATGGGCTGCTGCCTCTGCGCATCAGGGCAGTGCTGCTGCTGGTGCTAATTGTTGCTAACTTCACCAGAGGAGAGTCATGGGGGTGTGCAGCAGGAGATAATGATTCACAGCTAAGACCAGTAGCAGGATTGGAAGCAACCTGACATCAACAGGCAGCAACAAAAATATTATTACAAGCCTGCAATGCTGCATGAGGTGGTACCAAGCTGCAGCTTTGGCAGTATTATGCACAAACACACAGAAAATTGCGACCCTCATAGATCTGCAGTGGCAAGCCTACTTTCTTGCTGATGCATGAAACATTATGTAGACTTGAAGCACTGAGTGAACCATGGACACTGTCTAGTACCTGTGACCTTCCCTTAGGGGGACTCTGATCAGCGGTCCTTTCCAGGTCTCCTACACAGCCATGGTCACTGCTGTCACTGCTGTGAAGCTCCTGGTGGCGATGCTGGTGATTGTGCTCACTTGCTTCACCAGCACTGCTGCCACCACTCCAGGGCTGGCTGGACAGCAGGTTGTGGATGGCCTGACTCTCACGCATTGAGCTGCAGAAGCATTACAGGAGCATTCTAAAGCTATTTGTGGAAAATGCAGGCCGGGTATGAGAGTTAGCCACCAACTATGAGTTGGCACTAGCCCACAAGCAGCATTGACTTATCAGCATCCTGGCAAAGCCAGCAGGTACAGGAGACACTGCAGCTGTCTAGACTACCACATTCAATGGAGGATGAAGTGAAGGCTGAGAGGGCTTCATCGGTAGTTGTTACTGACCTGGGCATAGCAGCTGGGCCCACTTGATCCTCGCCAGCAGCAAACTGCGCCACAGCATGCTTCAGTTGATGTATTGACACAGCGTCCAGGGAGGCTCTGTCGACCCGTTGACGTCTGGAGCTGCCACACATGAGCCGCTGAACTTCCTGTTGTCATGGCAGCAGGCAGACCATCTGGCATTAGCAAGTTTTCCCACAATACCCATCAGATTAGTTGGAGGCTGCTGGTACTAAACTACTTTGTCCGCTTCTGAAATGGGGCGCGGAGCCGATGGCAGGATTGCTATGGCTAATGGGTAACTTCTATATATAGACTAGTTGGAGGCTGCTGGTACTAAAAGGAGCATTGCACAGCAAGGTGCTCAAGCATGTGATACCTCTGCCTGCACATTCAACTGCTTGCAGTGCGCATGCAAGCCATTGAACCCCTCATGATGAGCAAGGCAGCGGGAAGGAGGGTGCTGATCATAGGAGAGATTGCCAGGAATGCCCCAATGTATTCATTACATGTCAGATACCGCATACCCTGAGCGCCGCATCCAAGCGGTGCACTTTGCCTGAGAGCTCTTCAACCTTGCTGCTCTTGTCATGAAGATTGTACTCCAGCTTGCCACGCAGCTCAGCCTGCACAATATACACAGCATAACGCCAGCGGTAGCAGCTCAGCCAGTTAGGCTCAACAAGTTATGTTCAAAGCAGGATCCGCTGCATATTTGTGATCTGTCAGATGGCTTCAGCTGCTGCTGCAAGACCACAGGAGTTCATCATACTGTTTCAAGCTGCAGGTTGGCTGGCGGTGACGGTGTTGAATTTACAGATGACTCACCCAGTGTTTGGTATCTGCATTATGTCTTGCAGTCAGCTGCTCCACCTGGGCCCTGTGCTGGTGCTGCAATCTGGACACGTGTGCTTCATGGTCTGCCGCCTCCCTGCATGCATGCCAAGTGGGGACTTGCGACAATAACTGGCAGCATTGCTGAGAATGCCATGGCTGGAAAAGCGCTGGATTCTGAAGACAGCATTCGGTCAAATTGCAGCATAGAAGATATAACTACAGGATTGCACTGACTTGATGGTTGCAGACCGCAATTGTTAAAGATCTTGTCAAAATACAAACTCCTTCTGAGTTCGGCCCTAACACAGGCAGTGCAGCAAGGAGAAGCTCAGGTGCACCGACAATGGTGATGTATATCTCCCTCAGCCCTGCGGCTGCACACCTGGCTAAAGCATCTTGTAAAGCAGTCTGCTGTTGCTGTGTCTCCTGCTCAAGATCCCCCAGCTGCTGCTGTAGCTGTGCTACCTTACCATAGGCACTCAGGAGCTCTTGCTCATGCTTCTGTATGGCAGAGGTGTATGCCAGTACAGACAGACACCATCACTGATCAGGCGTTGTTTGCACTTTTTCACAACAGCGCGAGCCAATCCAAACGATCAGTGACAGACGCAAAGGGTCTGATAGTGCATACATTGCACCATCAACTGTATCGCGTGCTCATGAATGCAATGTACGTCCGTTTTGTGATGGATCAACAACAGCAGCTGCTGTCCTTAGCTTCCACATGGCACCTGACACACCGCACCTCATGATCATGCTTCAGCTGTTGCAGGTAACCTTCCAGCTGCAGTATGCCCTCATCACGCAGCGCAGCTACTTGCTCAAGCTTCTGTACATGTTGTTCTGCCTTCTGCCAGCGGCGAGTGAGGCTCTCAACCTGCAGACCGTTGCTGTCAAACAAACTGGTGACTGGCGATGACTAGCCCCAGTGCAAGGAGTATCTGAGCTAGTGAACAACAGCTGCAGGGCGAACCTCACTCGATCTGTGCAGAACATACACTGTGCTGCCTGCATGGCTCTTAGTCATGATTGCTGCGCACCGTGTCAGCGTGCTCTTGGTGTGCATCCACAAGTTGTGTTGTGACATCTTGGAGCTGCTTCTCAGTTGATCGCAGTACAGCATCTGCCAGTGAGGCCTGCATCACCCAACAACCAGCTGTTTGTACACCCTAAATTGTAGGGAGTTGCAAGTGTTGAGACCACCATGCAGAGTGATCACTTGAGGGCGTACTTGGTCGAGGTGGTGCACATATCAACAAGTGCTGAAGGGCCCCACAGGTCCTGATGGTGAAACATTGCATGCTAGCTGCTGCACATGCCGTTGCATTGTATGCTGATTTGATCCAGTTATTCATGACAGGATGCTAACCTCTTGCTGCCTTCTTTGGGTCCGATTTGTGGTGTCCCTTACATGTATTCAACGTTCTTGATTGTTGTAAATGCTGCTGGGGACTGTTGCATCTTACCTGATCTCGCTGGCTTTGCAGTTGCATATCATACATCCGCTCCATTGTTGCAATGGCGTCCACTGACACTGCCTTCAACTCATGGACAGTGTAGCCTAGTCTCTGCAGCAATCATGTCATGAGGGTTGTCTACTAGACAATGGCATTGTCTAGTTGCACAGGCTGCAGTTTCATGGTGCAAGGGATTTTGACTGTGATTGTCTTGGGAATGGCTGACATGTCCACTAGGCTACAGATCATTGCTACTAGTCAACGAGTCATACCTTATGTCCATACTGAACGCTGACTAGTCCGGAATTTGTGACCTTCCACTGAGCTGCGTGTGTGACCTTATGGTGCTCTATTACTGGTGCCTCATTTAGATCACGTGTGGCTGCCAGGTACCTGCCGTCAGCACTGCAGCACCAAAGACAATGCAAATTGTTCTGCAACAGAGGATCTGCGATAGCTGACAGTCTATCCTTGAAGCAGTCGACACCTACCCAAGGCTTCTGAAGGCAAACCTGCAGCCATCTACTTGGCACACCAAGAAGGCAGCATCTGCCGCGACAAACTGCAGACTGGCCTCGCCTGCAGCAGCAACGAAGCTGGTTTGCAGCATCTGCGACAAACTGTAAGACAAAAAAATATGCCGGGACGCAACACTTCGCATGGGCAATGCCCACCTTGGGATAGACGGCAACAACCACCAGATGCACATGTAACAGCAAGCTGCCACTGGGTCCGGCCTGTGCCAAAAGGCTGGACGACAGCAGTTTGGCCCCGCTTGTCTCGGAAGCAGACAATTACGCCATCTTTGACGATTTGAGAAAGATTCTGGGCACGGGGCTGTGCTGGCGAGCTAGGGGCACTGCTTGAGATTAAAGCCAGCACTCTTTGCTGCTCCTCAAAGTCTGCTCTATTCTCCTTGCGGTGTGCTGCGTACAGCTCGCTCCTAGCAGAAGACACTTGCAGGGCCCACAGCCCGGCAATACCACATATCGAGAACATGGGTCTAGCTGCTAATAAGGGTGCCCAGGTCAGGGATGCTTGATTGGCAGCATGTTACACGTGGACATGCGAACTGCTTTGCACACGAACAGTTCAGCAACGTGATCATAATCAGTCTGATGGAGATTGAATAGCAGGATACCATGGGACCAGCAGACAGTTTGAAACGTTTGTGACTGGGGTTTACAATGGCAGGAACTGTTGCTTATCTTCGCACACAATGCAATTCTCAGCTACGCAACATTCTGTTGATTTCTGCTGTGAACCTCCATGGCTTGGCCGCGCTACAGGCTCATTCAACCCATACAAATGTACGTGGTTGAGTAAGCTGCACAGCTCTGACACACACAGTTTGTCATCTTCGTACTGCTTTGAGGATCATGGCGCACCTGGACGCACAACAAGGTGCTGCCCTGCCAGTGGCTTTCAATCGCTTCATCGGACTTATTAAACAGGACGCTGCCAAAGACCTGGTTCGCATGATCAACACCTTCATGAAGGATGTCAAGCACCGGCCATAGAACCCGGAGATGGATAGCCAAGCTGTGCAGATAAGCACAGCCAAGAGCAGTTGTGAAACTTGGACTTGCAATTCATCCAAGCCAATACTGCTCTGGCTGTGCCCTGCATTGCATCTGCTAGGGTTACAGTCGAAGATCTTCTATGTTTTATGGCATTCCTGCAGCAGATGGAAACAGCCATGGCGAAGCATCCTCTGTTTGCCAACAGCACTCCAACAGAAAAGGATGCTGCAACAGAGGTACACTGTATTGCTCGTGGCACGTGCAATGTGGCTTATTTGTGTCGCTGCGTATGCCATTTGTCGGGGGACGTCTCTCTCATAATGGTTTGCTGCAGCCGGGCGTCTCCAGTATGTGATGGCAGTGGGTGGCAGTGGGTGGCAGCTGGCAGTCCATACCCTCCCTGCATGCTGTTCCTCAGCCCCTCCCCCCTCCCTGCACTGTCTTGTTGGAGTGATCCTCTCATTGCTTGATCTCAGCGCATGCGTCAGCCCTATACACAGCCCCATTAACTGCAATCTACAACCTCTTTGGCCTCCTGCACAAGTACATATCAACTTCCAGACCTGCGATCCCCTCATCCCCAGTGCTGCCTCTGTCCCCCTGCACTTGAAAATACCTCATGACCAAGCTGTTTGAACGAGCATTCAGGCAGTCAGAAGATGATGTTGAACGTGATGATATCCTAGCACTTAGGTGGGCAGCTCTGCAGTTTGTAGTACCAGAACACCTGGAGATCCCAGAGGGGGGTTGTAGATGAGCAGGCCCTTGCCAGAGCAGTAGTAGAACTCAACAGGATCAATCAATACAAGGTGAGCTTGGACTCACTTTGCTTACAGACGACAACTGGAACAACTTTTGCTTGTTGCACTGGTGCAACTTGTGATGTGTGATGTGCATGGGTGCAGTTGACGGACTTGACCTGTACATAGATAGTTAAGCCAGTCTGAGACCCCAGGCACAGCCACCACTTGTACTCTGGCAGCATATGGCCAACCAGCAAGCCTGTGCGCCTCATGTGGTCACCTCATGTGGTCACCTCATGTGCTGATCTTGTACATCACATTGCTGATCAGGCAGTCCTCATGTGCATGTGTTGTATTGCCTGCTCCTGCATTGCAGGCTCCTCGTGACAAGCTGGTGTGCATACTGGATGGCTGCCGGATGCTGACAAGCATGTTGACAAGCAGGTCAAAGGCAGATGGCATAGGTGAGTGTCAGAGTCCTCACAGGCCTGTGGCACAGCTTTGGTTGCCTGAAGTCGAGCAAGCTCTGTGGCATGCCTGACAGGGCAGCCAGATTTGGACCCTTGCAGACGAAACAAGAAAGGCCACCATACCATTTCAATGCTGGCTGGCTGTGAATGATCATGCTGCAGGACTTGTATCAACTGGTTTTGGGATGTGGGTTCTGCTCTTGCAGGTGCTGATGACTTCACCCCCCTGCTGATCTACCTTGTGATTCGTGCCCAGACACCGCAGCTGGCATCTCATCTGTCCTACATTGAGCGATATCAGTACCACGCCAAGCTCACCTCTGAGCCCCAGTACTGCAACATACAGCTGGTGAGCTGACAGCTAGCAGCATGAGCCTGGCACTGTATGGAGTCACAGCGGTCCTGAGGAACAGGGAACAGTAGTTGATTATTGACCAGCTGTTGTGCCATCATGCCGGCAATGAATGCTGCCTAATGCTGGCATTGACTACAGAGACTGATGGACATTTAAGCTTGGTAGTGATGTGATGAAGACACTGCTAACTGTTGTTGTTGCAGTGTGGTGCTGCCACATTCATCGATATGGTGAACGCCACCTCACTCAAGGTTGACCGGGACGAGTTCATTGCGCACATGCTGGCAGCAGGAGCCATGTCAGACGAGCAGCTGTTCATGATGCAGTCAGCAAACAGCACAGATGGAGCTTCTTCCCCCTTGCACCCAGCCAAGAACAGCATCAGCAAGTCAACTGCACAAGAAGCAGCTCAGGCAGTAGCAGCCGGCATTCCAACACAGTAGCAGCAGCTGGCAACAGTGCAGGTTGCTGTTCCGCCACCACCACTTGCACAGTGGTATCAGAATGGGCAGCAGCTGCAGCAGCAATCATTGTAGATGCAAGCAGTACGAGCTGCCAGTGCTGCTGCTGCTGCTGGCAGCAATCATTATTATGGCCAGCAACAACACTATCATCGAGCAACACCCTATGAACCGCCGCCGCCGCCGCAGCAGCAGCAGCAGCCATACGAACAACAGCAATTTCACCAGCCACAACAAGTCTATCAGCAGTACCACCAATCCCAGCAACAGCAGCAGCAGCAGCAGCAAACATACGAACTATCAGCAGCAGTACTACAAGCAGCCGCATAGAGCAATATCCATTAGGCCCCTGCCATCACTTTGAGACCTAGAAGCACAGGGATCAGCCTTGTTGGCCAGCACAGGTGCTTCAGGCATCAGCTGTCACTTGGTGCCCAAATACCCGTTCAGCTGCTCCACTCTGGAGGGCCTGAGTCTGGGGGATGTTGAGAAGCTGCTCATTGCTTACAAGGAGCTTGTGCTCAGGCATGAAGCACTACGAGCGGCCCTGGAGTACATACAGAAGCAGCAGCAGTTGGTGCTGGTAGCGGCATCAACTTCTGCAGTGCCACCGCCACCACCAACCACCAGTGCCACTAGCAGATGTCTCACCTGCTGCTGTACCAGTGCCGGCAAGTTCAGCAGCAGCAGTTTTGCCACCACCGCCACCATCAGCTGCAGCAGCAGCACCACACCAGCAGCAGCATCAGTCCCACCACCACCACCACCACCATTGTTTGTGAAGCATGCACCTGCTGCGGAAGGCTCATTAGCAGCGGAGGCACAACCACCACCAGCAGCAGCAGCAGCAGCAACTGTTCTGCCACCTCCACCACCAGCCCCTGTTACAACTGCAACAGCAAGAGCAGCAGCACCAATCCTCGCAGGGGAGCCACAGGCCCTGCAGCATCACCCTCTCAACAGTCAATGATGCCAGCTGCAGCAGCAGAGCAGCCGGTTGCAAGTTTACAGAACAAGGCCACCTCATGTCCACCCGATGACACTGGAGCTAGTGCGGACATAGAAGGTCATGCTGAACAAATTGCTGCCGCAGCTGGTAGTCCTGCAGTGCGTGAAGCAGGTGGCAGTGACATAGGCAATGGGAATGCAGCACAAGCAGGAAAGCCTCTAATAGCAGGAGGACTACCAACAGCAACAGCAGCAACACCAGCAGCTGCAGCAAGTTGTCAAGCAGAGTAGTGCGATTGGCCAGCAGCAGGTTTTGGCACACCAGTTACACCAACAACAACAGGCTGCAGCTGTTGCTGCTGATGGTGATGTTGCAGCAGCAGCACCCACACGTGGTGTCATTTCAGCTGAACAGCAGCAGCATTTGTTGCTGCAGGAGCAGCAATCTGAGGTGGATGACTTGCTCCACACACTTCTTGATGGAGGTGGATGAGCCATCAACATCAGCAGAAACCCTCAGCAGCAGCAGCAGTTGTCTGGTGACTTCTTTGCCGATTCAGTATCAGACAGCATGACACAATCGGCCCATAATGCAGCAGCAGCAGCAGGAGTCCCTGCTGCTGTTGCTGATGATGATAATGAAGATGACTTGTTTGGGCTGTTTCAGGGGTCTGGGGATGCTGAACAGCCTGCAGCATCAGCTGTGCCCAGCAGTGATGGTCAAACAGGGACAGCAGCATCACTGCTGGACTGAAATGGGGCATGGGAGGCAACACTGTAGTAGTGTGCTTTAAAAGCGGCACTGTCGGGTGTTGTGCCAGCAGTATGCCTTGGTCATGTGCAAGGCTTTCTGTACATGCCAACCCCGCTTTCACACTTTTCACTGGCAAGTCCGAAAGGCATGCTGTAGTGAGTTAGTTGGGCCAGGTTTATGCCCTGCAATTGCGCATACTGCAAAGAGGATGCAGTGCTGCAGCTTGTTTGCGCATCTAATGTAAATCGAGTCAGGAAGTTGCAAGCACTTCTGTAAAAGAAATTGAGCATCTGTGGTTCTCAGGCTTCAACGCAGTACATAGGTGCCAGTGTCACCAGTAGATTGAGCAGCATTGGCAGCAAAGTACCAGTGCAGCAGGTCCTTCACAATGATGCTTTTGCATCTCTGTAGCTGCACATGTCTGCCTGGATGTGCTGTATGTTCTTGCTTGCTGTAGCCCTACTTGTACAGCTTGTACTGCGCATGCACACATCACACGGTCTTTCAGCGCAAGTACAGCAATCAAGAACTGCGACCTTATGCTGCTGGCTGCTCTGAGTTCTATGCCAGCTGATGTGGTATCAGCATGCGGAGTCGTCATCCGAGTGATGACGAGCAGTTTCTCCTCTAGAGAGAACTGCGGACGTCAGTCACTTGCCGGGTGCATAAAATTGGGTGTATACGCCGCTTGCAGAGAAACATCTTTGACTGTCAATATATTGGCTGTAAAAATTGATTAACCTGGCCTGTTGTACAGGATTAGAACGGTGATTCCCCGCAATGCCGAACGTTCGCGTGACTTCGACTGCCCTAGTGGCAGCTTGCCTGCTCTCAATCGCGGCAGCACAAACAGTCCAGCAAAAGAAGGAGTTCTACAAAAAGCATTCTGGATCTGCCGCCGGCAAAGTTACATTCAGCCAGGGCGAGCGGGGAATCGAAACTGTGCTGGGTGAGTAGGGCGAGTGAGTCAGCAAATACCATCGAATTGAGCACGTCTGGTCAAACAGACTGTCACCCATGATGAAGCACGCTTGTTGATGAACCCGCATGCTGCCATGTGTGCAACCGACGTCACCCCCAGAAAACCTTGGCTACAGTAGCATCAGCGAGGAGGCATGTAGACTAGATAAGCCTTGCAGTACACTCACAACACAATCATTGGCAAAGACCTAATTCGTATCTACCAAGGAACAGTATTAAGTAATAGCAACTAGCAGAACACCACTCCGTTATTATTTATAACTCAACGCTATCAGGTATGAATCCACACTCAATAAGCTGGCAGCAGCCAGTTGGCAAACGTGCCTGCCTATCTTACTGCTGCATCCTTTGACGATGTTCTCCAGGTGGTTTGAACGCCTATGTAACAACTCCAAGCAAAGGCCACTACCACTCTGCTGTGCTGATTTTCCCTGAGATCTATGGTTACAACACCACATCCATCAGATCATGGGCTGATAGGCTGGCTGATGAGGTGCGCCATGCAGTTCAGTCTTCCCCAGTCATCTTTCATCTGACAGCCATTCTAGCTGTCCAAAAGAACAGTTGATGAACGGTTGTTAGAGGGCCAGCGAGCAGCAACAGCTCCATACATATAAGGTGTCAACAGGGTCGCTGCTGACACATGTGGCCTGTGATGTCTATGCACCCCAATGTTTTTGGCCCCAATGTTTGTTTATTTCAGGCTACTCTTACCTGTACTACAGTGGAATAACATGTTATCAGCTGCTGCTGCTGCTGCTTCAGGGTTTCCTAGTCGTTGTGCCTGACTACTTCAAAGGCAACCCCTGGAACCTCACCCAATCTCTGGATGGGATCTACTCATGGTGAGCATTTCCTTACGCAAAGGGCCAACATGTAGTTTCCTGAAAGCACCTAGCAATGCGCCCACAGTTTGAACAAATCTGCAAACCACAGTTTTGAACAAATTTGCAAGCCAGTCCCAACCAGGCGTCAGCTGCTAGCCCATACATTGACTGAGCCAGAGGGAGGGCAGCAGAAAACAGGCCACAGCATGGTTATGTACAGCATGGTACACTCCATATGTGCACCACTGCCCAGGGTGCTGCTGCTGTTGTCAGGGGTGTGCAGCCGCTATTGAGCTTTGACACCTGAAGTTGGCTGGTGTAGCCTGATCAAGAACCGCAGTGACTGCCTCTGAGATGTGCACCTGCCTGCGCTGATGATTCCCAGGTTGGCTCTGTACCCTGAAGCCCAGGTGCTGAATGAGACCACTCAGGTGCTGGCTGACATCAGGGCAAGGTACAAGTCAGTCAAACAGATTGGAGCAGAAGGGTGAGCCTCAACAAGTCACTGACGGTCAATCATTGACTGCGGCAGCCTCAGGTGGCTGCCAAGCGTTGCATAGCCATTTAAGAGGAGCTCTGACCATAACTGCCAGATAGATTGTTTATTGATTTGCTGTGGAGGTGACGCTCTTCTACATCTGCCTGATCACAGACCATGGTCAGGACTCCTCCCCAGTACTGTAGTGTATGATACAGTGTTCACTGACTTGCGTGATTTATCCTGAATTATGCAAATGCCGAGAGTGCCACTTGAGGTGTTGACAGTATCCACGTATAATGTTCTTCCTGTTGAGATACAAGTATGTAATGAGATCCAATCTCATCCCCATACAAGTTGTACCATGCAATATGCATGGTACAAGTTGCATGGACCGGGCCCCCCTGTGGCGGCCACACAAGTTACTGTCTGCTGGTGCATGTAGTCAGTATGCATGATGCAGCAGTCATCTGAACAGTCATCTCAGTCAGTGACAGATTATACAACTGTTTCTGAGTCCAACATGTTACGATCCAAGTTGAATGGTGGTTTTACTTTCAGGTTCTGCTGGGGTGGTCGCTATGCCATCCTGCTCACACACGGCAACCCTCCAACAGTGCCGGTGGCTGTTGAGTACCACGGATCATTCATCACCCCCGCAGATGTGCAGGCCATCAACGCACCAGCAATGTTCCAGCAGTCTGATCCACACGTGGACACAATTTTCCCAGAGTCACTCTATCAACAGGTGAGGAGGTCGACTCCGCCATCTTTACTACAAGTTTTGGAGTGCAGCATATTCTGATCATCAGAGTTAGTAGGATGAACCTCCATGTTTGGGTTTTTTTACATTATGATGGCCCAACATAAGCGTCTGAAGTTCCTCATAAAAAGTCTAGATTATCAATATCAGAATATGTAGTCACAGGCCTGGTTATGGGTTTACAAACATCAGAGTCTGCTAAGCGCTCAGCAGCCAGCTGATCAATTGCGTTCACCCTGAGAGTGATCCTGATTAATTACCAAGGCAAGTGCTGTGACACCCAGATCAGAATTATAATGGGACCTTTGCAACTGGTAACAAAGGATGCTGTGCCCCCCAACACAATCCTCATGAACTGAAAAGAGAAACCCTACTGGCACCTCAGGCCAGATGCCCAAAGATTGTCTGCAATATTCATCCCAATCAAACGATAATCAACCATAACAACAGTGGCATGATGGCTACAACAGTAGCAGCAGCACTATCTGCATCACCATATTGCCGGCATTGAAAGTGTATGTGCTGCAGTGCGACCCTTGCAGTGCACCACAACTTGCATACTGTACAAGTTATCACTCACTTGCCACCCCCCCCCCCCCCCCCCCCCCCCCCCCCCCCCCCCCCCACCCCCACCCACCCCCCCCCCCCCCACCCCCCCAAAAAAACAACAACAACAACACAAACA
>JABEVS010000060.1:90776-147033 GCA_018290735.1 Coelastrella sp. MACC-549 | reverse complement strand
ACAAAAGGGGCATGATGGGTACAACAGAAGCCGAAACCCTTTCTGCATCACCAATTTGCCGGCCATTAAAGTTTTTGTGCTGCAGTGCCACCCTTGCAGGGCACCACCACTTTCATACTGTACAAGTTAACACTCCCCTGCCCCCCCCCCCCCCCCCCCTTTCCCCACCATCACACACATAGAGCATCAGAAACTACCAGCAATTAACATTAACAGAGTCACTGCTGCAGCGACACATACTTGAAGTTTCTGCTGGTGCATGCTAGTCCACAGGCGTGTACTGCTTAGCTTGCTGCTTTACTCGCTTATCATATTCTGGGCGTTGAAACTGGTACATTTGATTGGATGCTCCTTGTGCTGGGCTTTTCACATTGGGAGTATCTAGCAGTTCCTGCAAGCACAGCCAGCAACATGATAGCAGCGTACCAGAACCTGCAGCACTTCACGAAGCAGCCAAAATGCGCTGATTGGTGCACCTTGCTAGCTGTCCGTCACACGCATAATCAAAAGCATGACACACAATCAATGTCCAGCAGATTACAGAGTGCTCCTTGCAAGTCTTTCTGAGTGAGAAGCAATGTACACTTGAACTCATGGTCTCCCACACCCCGCCATTGGAGCCCGCAGTAGCTTGAGAAAGTATTCAAGCCTACTCAAGACAAGGACGCTGACAAGAATGCAACTGCTGCGGTCCCCAATAACCAACAGCAGGTGGGACGCACCTGTATCCCCAGCAGAATTGCCTTGATAGTTATGGAGGGCTTCCAGGCGCCATACTGCATGTAGTATGAAATAAGGTCATACATGAAATGCAGCAGACGTATGCCAGAAGGAAAAGTAGAAGGATCCTACCATCAACTGCATACCCTTTTCAGGGCCACTATATTCAGACATTTGGATACTTGTAGTTCCTGCTGCCATTGTTCACACTGTGCATGTGTCCACATGCATCTGTATATCATACAATTATCAGGGGCAAGGGTGTTTTACAAAAAAATCCAACACTGCACATCAGACAGTTGTATCAGTTCATTTGTTCACCCTTGTGACCATTCATGAGTTGGCTCACCTCATTGATAATGCTGAGGCACACCTGCCCACTGGGGTACACATTGGGGTGGAAAAACCCTGGTGGGAACTTACACTGCAGCCACATTTACACACACATGCAACACAACAGCCGCTTTGTTTGATGACACTTTCTATAGGAAGCTGGATTCATTGCAGAGTTATTTGTGCTTACAGCATCTGTGGTTGCAGTTCGTCTGCTGCACCCGATGTAATGAAGCGTTGTTTGATCTGCTGACCAAAACAAAGTAGATGGGTGGCCTACACTTGATAGCCCTATTGCAGAGCACAAACCACTGTGCATGTCAGTGGTGTAGTGCAGAGCATCAAGTTGTACTGCATGGTGATATCTGCAGTTTGTACTGAAAGATTTCAACACACCACCGGTGGTTTGGCAGGGTAATTTTCAGTGAATAGTATATCCAGAGGGTACATGCCACCTTCCCAGTCTGTTTTTGCTTTTCCCGGAATCTTGCATGTCCATTTCATCAGATTGATGCTCCTGCAGCAACAGCTGCTGTTCATGGCTTGTGGCTTTGAATGCCAGACGACTGTACTTGCGCGCATCAGATGGCATGTTTGGTTTGAAATAGTTCATTGTACGCTCACCCATCGCGGTTCTGATCAGGCTTCACAATGAAGCCAAAGGGCTTGTCCTTTCGCAGAGACTTCCGCTCTTCTGCAAGCCTAGTCTTGGCTGTGCTGGACATAGGGATGTATTATGATGTACTGGTGTGTTTGAGACTACAAGCTTGCAAAAATCGGGATGTACGCCATGGCTACGCTCATTGTCAGTGGTCTGCAACACCTGATGATTTGTATTATTCTTAAGGTGTCGTTGTTCACGGGTTGCAGCGCACATCAGAATGCGCTCCCTGCTCCAAGTTTGAAAGCTTGTCACGCGACCGGGTCTGCCACAGCACGGCTCTGACAAGTTGTTTAACCCCGATCACTGCCTCAGCGACGCGAAGACTGTATTTGTGCTGGTTGCAGTAGCATTGACAGCTTGTCAGCAAGTGCAAGCTGAGCTGAGCAGAGCCGGTGCTGCAGACTCACAAGCTGCAGTGTGCTAGTGCTGTTGTGCAGACATACTACTGCAGTTGATTTCGGTGGACAGATCTACAACAGCTCGCTTACTGTATTGCGCTCTGCTGCTGTGGTGCAGGTGTCAGCTATCGTGGCGCAGAAGCAGGCTGCAGGTCAGGACATAAGCATCACCTACTACCCCGGCACGGGACACGGTTTTGCTGTGAGGCCACCACCAAACTTTACAGCAGACGCAGCGACAGCCTTCAAGGAGGGTACTGCATTCCTGAAAAAGTATCTGAAGTGAAAAAGCAAATGTTCGACTTGGAATCCATCTATTTGACAAAGCAGGGTTCTGAAGTTGCAACACCTATAGGACATGGCTAGATTGCCTGTTTGTTCAGCAGTCCATGCCTTGCAGATGAGTTTGGGAACATATCAAGGACGTTAAGGGAAACAGGTCCAACTACATGTGAGGATTGTTTTACATTGACCACCTGCAGCAGTACCACCTGCAGCGGCTGCAGCCACTGTTGTACAGAGGAGACCTGTGATTAGTTGCAATGTTTGCAAGACTGGGGTACTGAAAGCATCAACAATGTCAGCATCTGCTACCTGCTGCACATGACGATATTATTAATAGTATTTACCAACGAGTCAATTCATGTGTTTATGCATGTGGTGGTGATTTGCTCAATCAAAATGCTTGCTTTTGCTGGTTCTCTGGATATTCTACGGCAATGATCGGTGGACAGGGTGCTCACAGAGCTATTCTTTCAAGACAATTCACTTGATCAGCACCAGGCCACGTGCAACTGGTGCTGCAGGATTTGCATGTTTTCAGCTGAAGTGAGTCATGCCAAACCAAAGCAGAACGTTTGTTGGTTTTTGCTTCCTGCCAGGACAACTGCATATACTGCACTGCTGCACATGGCGTGTGTCACTGCCCGGCCACGGTGGCTACTTCTGGCTGTACACAATTGCAGTTGCACCAGGCCAAGGTTGTCGTAGCTGATCTTGACTCCAACTGGCACTGACACTGCCAATGGACTTTGTCAGCAGACCGTCGCAGGGTAGGTCTTTAGGCTGCTACATGTGGAGCTACTTGAGCTGTTTTCTATACTGATTTTGACCATATGCAAACTGCTGGTCTATTACTATTTGTTCGTTCTTTTCTTAGCATTGCTGTTGGTAGCAGCCTTGATGCAGTGATTGTGACCACCCCCTTTGAGCGCCTCTTGGGCCAAGACTGCATTGTTTGACAACATTGGCAGAGGTTCAACATCTGCAAGCCAGTTGCCGCCAAATAAATGGTTACTTGGTGACAAATTTTCACAAATGGATGGATTGTGCAATTAGCTGCTTTGTCGTCCGTCAACTGCCTGCCATGTAATGCTACATGTGCTCCCTGCTGCACTATGTGCTATCACTGCTCTGAGCAGCACTGACTGCTCTTTGGATCTTCTGCCTGCGTCTCTCTAGCATCAGAGCTTGCTGTGAGAAGAATGTTCGCTGCAACAAGGTGTGGAATTTGAATTTACGGTGGTTGATGATCTCAGCTGCTTTCGTTGAGTTTAGTTTCTGTCACCAACTTATTGGCCGGCAGCTGATTGTTTCAAGGATGCATGTGGTTGCTTCTGCTTGACAATTGTATGCTTACCTTCCTGACTTCTGTGTATGCCATACGTAAAGGATTTTAGCCATGCCAAAAATTGAAGTGCTATGGCAAATACATTGACATGCGTTGGGGGCACCACCCTGTGTGCCTGCCTGGGCTGTCCTGGCTGCCATATCATGCATTCAGCTGCCACTGACGTCCCACACCAAGAATTACTTGAGTTTATTTGAGCGCTTCCAGTCACCAGCTCCTCCAGCAGGGGTGAGCCACGCGGTGTATCTTGTTGGGCATTTATGACATTCAGCTTCGAGAGGCTGTGACAGATCAAGGCAGGGTCTTCAGCCAGGCACTCACTGTCAGTGGAGCATGTCAGCGCATTTGTCATAGCATTTCAACTTGCTACATGGCTAAATTTCTTTTACATGCCGTTTATGGAGCATGTTCACAGGACACAGATGTGGAATACAGAGGTTTATGAGTGCTTTGTATCTTTCGAAATTGTTCAAAGTCTGATATCTTCCCTATGAGCAACTTTGCTGGCACTTACCCATTAAGAGTCTTACGGGGTGCCCCTTAGGGGCCACGCGGTATGGTATGGTATGATATGATATGGTATGGTATGGTTGCAACGGCTCAGTCCTCGAGGCTGAGTTTGACATGCACATGTCAAAGAAGCTGTGTAGGACTTCTTTTCTAGCATACTCAGACTCTGCGTGCTCGGAGCAGCACGGCAGAACTGCTGCTTACTTATTGAGTCACTGCACAGGCTATGCCGACCTAACCTGTCTAGCTATGCTAGCAGGCGCGTCAGATAGAGCCATGTAACATTGGACGAGCTGGCAAATGAACTGACATGCACATCATCTGTAAAAGATATTGAGCCATGCAGCAAATCGAAATGCAGTGGCAAACGCGCTGAAATGCGTCGGGGGCGCCACCTTGTGTGCATGCCTCGGCTGTCCCGGCTGCAGAGCCAGCTACCATTGCGTGCGACGTCTTGCACCAAATATTACCTGCAAAAAGGAGGAGAAAATGGGTTAGCAGCACAGTGTTGTATGGGGGTGGCAGCCCCAGGATGCTGACTGGCCACCCAGAGATAAGAAGCTTTACTTCACCCGGTGTAGCACGTCAGTCCTGCAGAGTCACAATGCAGCAGCAGACCGTCTGGCACAATACCTCGTGTATGATGGGACAGGAAGGAAGGAAGATACCCTTTCCGGCCGCAAGGCCCTTGGGAAAAGTACTTGGTGGCTCAGCCACGCTGGCACACCAAGATTAAACCACCCTCTGGGTGCCTTCAAGGCACTAACCCACTCAGTGGGGGTATTGGATACACACCAACGCAGACACCACTGCCATACAGATATACTGTATGGCATACAGCATGACACAACAGATGCCGTACACAGCACAATAAAAGCACCAGCCTGTTGTGCAAGATGATGATGATAAGTCGGCGAATGCCACTGCCATAAGATGATCCTGTATGGCACACAGCATGACACAACACATGCTGGATGCAGGTTCTTACGCCTGTGAAAAGCCATACAACAGAATGAGGAAACTGCATAACACAACACTGCTGTACCATGCGCTCAGCTGGCAACCAGACAGGAAGGATGATGATATCAACATCAACCATGTACCACCCGTGACATGATGTTGATCATACCTACAGGACAGAAACCAGTCAGCTATCATTGCGCCAGCACCTAACGCACTGGGGGAGTTTACTTGAGCTGTGGCAGCCAGCAACAGCTGTATTGCTACGAATTGCTGCAACAGCAATGCTGAAAAACTGCCACAGGGAATGTCAATCTGCCAATCACGTCACAATATACCAGAGCGTAAATACAGCAGAGTCACAGCTGCTCATATGGGGGATGCTGCAGTGCGGTAACTGCTGCTGTTGCTGCTGCTGATGGGACAGATACCTGCAAGCACAGATTGTTGCCAGTTACTGAGTAACTAGTCAAAGATTGAGTATGAAGATGAACTTCATTGTATTGAATACAGCCAATGATCCAGACTGGATGATACTACTAGTAGCACTATCATCCACCATGCAGCATCCACGGCCTCTACTTTGGAGGCCAATCAGCAATGCTCTGCGGTCCTGTTATCGCTGCACCTTGCAAGCGTCTTATTGTCAGATGACCCCTTATAATCCCGCCTGCGTTCATTACAAACATGCTATTGTGTGTCAGTGACTGCATCCAGTAAATCGTGATTCTTGGGCACGTGCTTGTGGAGCATGTCACCTACCTCTGCCGCCGAAACAACAACGTTTGGTGGCTCAATATTATTGTGCGTGTGCTCCATTTTCGGCTAGTCACTACTCCATGTTGCGAGCTGATTACATGTCCAGGAAATGTCATATGTGTGAAGCAGATGTTATTGGTCATGAACAACATCTTGTATTGAGTTGTGATGGTGTGCAACATGTGCGGGATATGTACCCGCAGTTGGGTTTCTCACAGCCCACTGGGCACATTGTCCTTGTTCTTGACAGCACATGCTCATCATCTGTCGTTGTACCAGTTCCTGGGTGCAGTGGTAAGGTTTGCCCACTTTGTGGTGCTACGTTCTCCGTGAACTATTGTTGTCAGTGAGTTCTGCCATGTCATATGTGTTGTGCAATGCTTTTGCTGCAAGATAGTTATTGGGTTCCACAGCCTTCCATGCTCAGTGTGTCTTGTGTTGGAGTTCTGCTGTGTGTATCCCGGCCATGACATGATATGAGTCATATCATGATGTAAGTTGGTTGAATGCCACCCCCACTGAGTGGGCTTTTCTGCCTTGAAGGCGTCTCTGAGGGTGATCTAATCTTGGTGTGCCAGCGTGGCTGAGCCACCAAGTACATATTCCCAAAGGCCTTGCGGCCGGAAAGGATGTTTCTCCTTCTTCATCTTCTTCTACTACTTCAACATAAACAAAATTGCACATTGTGCTTCTCTGTCACTGCGTGTCTGACGATACACTCCATTCTCAAACTGGATAGTATTACTATGGCACTGGCTGTATTTTTCAATCATGTTTGATTTTTGACTAGAAGAAGAAGAAGAAGAACCCTTTCCGGCCGCAAGGCCTTTGGGAATGTACTTGGTGGCGCAGCCACAATGGCACACCAAGATTAGACCACCCTCAGGGGCGCCTTCAAGGCAGAAAAGCCTACTCAGTGGGGGTGATTTTTGACTAGTAACTGCAGCAATTTGTACCCGCAATTATCTGTCCCGTCATGCTACACATGAATTGAAGACATTTTGTCAAGATCAGTAAGAACACCTATTACATTTCCTAGTTCACTGGCTCATACACCGTTCATGATATCATATCAGTGATAACCCTGACCTGTTACAAGTTTCATAACCATACGGGACACATTTCACAAACACAATGCCATTGCAGCACTGCGATATAATATCTTAACAGTCAATGACACTGCTACTTACACAATCATAATTGCAATAAAATATCTTTCTCCCATAATACGATGCCACATTCAACCAGGACAACATGCATTCCCCTGTCATTCACTGACTGTAGCGCTTATAGAGCAGCCTACTGTACAGACGCTGTAGCGTAGGGTCCACGCTGAGACCCAGCTGAGACAGGTTTAGTCTCTTACAACTCCTAAGGAGCCAGAAAGTATTTTGTTACCATGGTTAGTCATCAGTTCCAACATCCTCTGATAGCAGCTGTCAGTGGTCATAAGTCGTTTCAGTTCATTTCTAGTGACATGTCCTGAGATACAGTCGGCTTGCTTACAAGTTGTTCACGCTTTACTCTCAGGGATTGTTGAGACTCCCTCTTCCACTCCAGGACCTGTGAAGGCCTCCTGTGCCTCGAGTTCATCCCTATCATCATCATCAGCAGCAGCAGCAGCAGCAGCAGAAGATAACAACAATGAGCATTTTGCAATGTCACGTTGTACACTGCAATGTCACATTGTACACTGCTGAGCAGATGTTACATTTCACATATTGACGCGGAGTCTACCCAACACTAACATATTGATGCAGAGTCCACCCTACATGCATCATACATTTGATCAGGAATTGCAGTAGCAATGCCAATGCTAGCACAGCGCCTGTGGCACTGTCAACATCCCCACTCTCAACCTTACGACAAAAACACACACAATCCAATATTCTGTACTATGACTGCCAGTTCACCTGCTCGTCTGCACCACTCCTACTGGTGCTCCGTCCCTGTCGGTGGTGTTCACATCCTCAATGGGACCAGCCTTCAAATCAGAAACATCCTCCTTCAGAGGTACATCTAAGAGCAAGAGCAGCAGGAGGTTGATTGTCGGTTGATGATGGTATGACCAGATTGCATAGCAGGACTTGCATACTACAAATTACAATCGCCTCCATGCTTCTGCAGCCATCGAGTCAGCAAGACTGTTATGGCAGCAGTTGGTTAGATCAGTAGGTATGTCAGCAAACCCTCCTACATGCAGCATGGGCATATCTTGCACTTGCTGCATCAAGTATTGCCACTTGTAGAAGCTGCAGGGCTCTGTTACCTGCTGTTGGGTCCTCAGCTGCTGCTGCATCAGCAGCCCTCATCTCCTCCTTGTTCACACCAAAGTCAGGATCTTCACGGTCATCAGCCTGAGTACGGCCAGCATCAGGCTCCTGAGGCAGGCAGCAAAAGCGTTGCAAAGAGTACATAACCCCTGCTAGTTACAGTGATGATGCACTTAAAATTGCAGCTAGGTTGGCAATGCCAGTAAGTACATCCCAGAAGACATCTTTGGGGCTACTGTTGTCAGGGACACAACAGATGCTGACCCGCAGTGTGCTGACAACACTGGCACACACTTACAGCAACCTTTTCTACCGGCATGATCATCAGCACTTGTGCATGAAATAATCAGCACTTGTTCATGATATAATGGAAAGGAAGTTAATGGTGTACACCAACATGTTGGTTGTGCATTCCCTCAGTTGTCATCATTTTGCTGTAAGATATCCTTCTGTAGGATATCACATCCCCACATCCCATTTCACCTGATCAACACCCACATCCCCAAAGCCCTGGTCCATCTCTTCATAATAAGCGTCAGTGTTGTAGGCTCCCTCCTTCTTCAGAGGGGCACCACGCTCCTGGCTGCGGGTCTACAGCAGCAGCAGCAGTGGCAGTAGCAGTAGCAGCAGTTGAGGAGTTCATGAGTCAGCATGCAACCTAAGAACTTTTGGTTCAGGACTGTGACATTTACCACCGAGCAATGACAGCCTATTAGTAAAGCTGCAAAATGCAGCTAGCAAGTGCTTTATGCAGCGCTGATGTGAAGCTGGAGACTGCTGGTGTTGGCCAGTTGTAGCAGATGTTGTTTGGGTAATCTGGACATGCTGTGGTGGTGCCAGCATATCACTGGCCAGCCTGGCACAGTGTGTTTCTGGTAATAATTTGGGTTGCTTCAGAACAGTGGATGAACAAATTGCAGGAAGAAGATTGCCACAACCAGGGAGTGGCCTAAGTGCTTCTGTTTTCAACCGGAAATGGCCATGTGAATCAACTGATCGTTACAACCACAATCAGCAGGTTGGGTTCTGACTGCATACAGCTGCAGACAAGCAACATGCGGCATTGCTGAAGATGTGTACATGTTCATTGCCTGCGCTGCGCACCTGCACCATTTTGTTGATTGGAAACGTTCCAAATCACAAAGGTTGTTGATCTCAGCTGTAGCAGGTAACAGTTTCCAGTTGTAGCAGAAGTTGTCGCGATGATCGCAGTGCTCGCACACCCCAAAGCAGGCATGAGGCATATATACGCCATGTCAACGATCAGCCCGAGAGGTACGTGGCTGAGAACAGCACAGTGCGTCATCCAGTGAAAGGGTGCGTCACGTTGATGATGAGAAGCGGCGGGGCCCAGAAGAGCGCCACTGCATACATAAGCAGACAAGTAAGTAGCTGATTGCTGTGTCCAAGCAGGCTCACGGCCGCAGAAAAGGCGCGGACACACGGCGCGGTCAACTCCTAGGGCTGCTCGCTTCTGGACTCAATCATACGCACATAGTCCAAGTGTAACATGTTCAAGTAGGTTTTTGTTTAATACAGTATATCATTTGTAATCTCTTCACATGGCAGGTGGCCACCAACCCATGGATGGGACCTACAGTAATCACTAGTACCGCCGCACACTGTGGTCATTGACCACTCACTCACAACGGTTAGCAATAGCGTGTTGGCCGTGATGCCAGCACGGGAAGTCGCACCTGCGGCAGCCAGCGTAGTTTGCGCTTGATGCAGGCCCTTTCAAACAGTGTGCAGCAACAACCTCAGTTGATCATCAGTCATGATGGACGGTCCAATCGGCAAGATCATTCACTGAAACACGGTACAATTGCAGCGACTGATTGACGCCGCTTCCACTAAACCAGGCAGTAGTGGTGGAAAGATACAGTAGGCACTGCCTAGCACGGCACCATGCTAGAGCATTTGTCACTGGCATAGCAACTTCAACTTGCTTCATGGCTCAGTTTCTTATACAGTGCAATGCAGGGCATATCACTATTTTGTTTATTGCGTGGACAGTATTAGTGGTACAGATTGTGCATGGCGCCATGCCGGCAACACTGACACCGCTGCAGCCTGCCAGGCTGCTCAGTGAGCGGCTTCCACTGGCAATATGCATGCAGCCAGTGCCTTGTCTTGTCACTGAAAGTTTCTATCGCCAGCAACACTTCCAGAAGGAACCAACTGCCTCGCATGCTGCTGGAACCGCTGCACTGCCGCCGCCGCCTCTCCTTGCTGCTCCAGTTGACCCATGGAATCCAACATCATCGTATGTAGCTCTGCAGGAACCTCCTGAACCCCTAGCTCTACCAGGTGCTGTACTACTGCTGCTAACTGACCTCCGCTTAAACAACCAAGAACGCTGGGGTACAGCTGTCCCAGCCCCTGCTGCTGCTGCTGCTGTGCACAAATGTTGGGACTTTGCCGCTGTAACTTCAACAACTCCTGAAGCCTTGCAAACACTTCAGTTAGCCATGTCGAAGGTGGTTGGTGCCCCAAGAATGTGCAGCATCTCAGCAGCATGACTACTTCATCCGCAGCAGCCAGGCTAAGTCGTCTACCAGTTGAACCTATCCACTGCTCTAACCACTGCTGATCTGGCCTACACCCCAGCTGTGTTGCTGCTCTAAGCCCAACTGCCAAACCTCTGAGGCGCATCTCTGGCTGCAGCTGCTGCAGCTTTAGCAAAACAGCAGCTTGCATGCCCGGCGACAACCTGGTTCCCAACACTGCACAAGCATTGAGGACAGCAGGCACATGAACATGTGTTGAAGAGCCCTGGCTGACCAGGACTGCTGGCAACATGCTGTTGGCAATCTCAGACTGCAGTCTAGGGTTGAGATTCACTCTGAGCCAGGCCAAGCCCTGCAGCAGCTGGTACACCAGCTTGGCTATTACATACTGATGCTTGAGATCCCTGCTGCTGTTGGAAGAACTGTGCACAGAGCTGTTCACCTCCTCTACTGCTGCTGCTGCTGCTGCTTCATCATACTGCTGCTGCTGCTGCAGTAGTGGCTGCAGCTGCAGCCTGGCAAAGCCCACCAGTCTTTCCAGCAGCTCCTGAGGTACTGCTGTCACCCTCAATCGCCCCAGTGCCCAAATAACAGACACTAACTGCCTCAGCTCCAACTGGTCAACCGTCCAGTACAGCTGGTCATAAAACTCCAAAAGCCAAGGCCCCGATGGGCAAAACCCTAGCCGGGCTGCACCCACCAGAAACGCTGTTACTTCTAACCAATTAGCTGTTGAAATGTGGCGCTTGCTCGCTGACACTGCTGCTGCCATGAATGTGGCTGTCGGCCGGACTTTCAGAGATGCTAGACTCCAGACAACCATGCTTAGGTCCTGATGCTGCATGCTGGGAAGGTGCTGCTGTATTTGACTAAGTGCTGCTGATAATGTGCTGTTATGGAGCTTGACTGGTCGCCGAGCACAGCAGTAGAGCAGCAGAGCCACTGTTCGGGTGGGGCATGTGTGGAGTGCTGCTGTTTGTGAGTACACGAGATCACTGAGCCAGCCTGCAGTGGTGGGTATGCGCAGGCGCAGGACGGCCCAGAGCAGTACTGCTGTATCCCCTGGGTTCAACTGGCTGCTGTTGTTGGCGATTGTCTCCAGTACTGGTGGCCACAGGACATGCTGCAGGCCACCCTGCTGCTGCTGCTGCTGTTGACCGTGGTGCAAGTCGCTGCTTCCTTGTGGCACAGAAAGCTGCTGCTGCTGTGGTGCTGGCAGGTGTCGGTGTAAATGTGCAAGCGCCCACAGCAGGGTGATTGCTTGTGATGCGGTGAATTGCTGAATAGGAGCTTGCTGCTGAGGGAGTGCCAGTGGACTCAGCTGCTCTGATCCACCATTGAAGGGCTGCTGATCTTTCTGCTGCTGTTCAGATTCTACCCACGTGCCTGCAGCTTTCTGCTGCTGTATCCATTGCTGAATCTGCTTCCATCGCCGCTGCTGCTGTTGAGCTTTGACTGCTTGTGGGTCAGCAAGATACAACAGAGAACGTTGCAGCTGACTCCAGGTGTGTTGTGACATCTGCTGCTGTTGATGATCTTCTGCCATAAGCGCTGACAGATGGCACAATGCTGTGACCCAGTACCTAGGGCTAGCTGTTTTGTGGTGCTTGTGCAGCATCCCCACTAGCGAGTGCACGGTTCTACAACGGCGCAGGTGGCTTGGGTTGGGGACTATGGGCTGGTCGGGACTTTGCTCATGTGGGCTAAGGTCTGGCTGCTGTGATGTAACATCAGCTGATTGGGAGATTTCTGTGTGTATCACTGTTTGACGGTTCCTGAACTGTTTGGCTCCATGTACACGGCATAAGACTAAGCGGTTGTTGTTGACGCTTCTCAAACACGCATTGTGATCGGCAGTAAGCCTTAGCATGCTTGAAAGCCTGAACCGGGCGTTTCTGCTGCAGCTGCTGAGATGGCCATCAGCACTGTAAGTAGCATGAGCCACGCCGGGGCAAATGATACGTTAGCGTGCGTATTCAGTGTTCAACCGAAAAGCACGGCAGAGACGACAGGGTGCAGTTGGTCCGAGGCAAGCTGATGGTGCCGAAATTGTTAAGTTGCTCGGTGAGCAATGCTCACTTTCGTGAATGGTTATCGTCATTTCAGAAGTGAGGACTGTCATGCCTGTCGGCGACATCACATGAAGCTGCACAGGCGGGGAACAGCGTTCCATCAACCACCAAAAGTCTGTCAAGCCAACGTGGCTGCAGTGCACCCAAGGAACAGCTGTCCATCGCAACCGTGCAGGAAGCCACTCAGAAGAGCCCCATGACTAGTAGAACCTTTGCCTCAGGACGTGTGTACTTCAACACTACCTACTAGGTACTGCACCAGCACCATCGGTGGGTACCTGTATTGCCATCAGTCATGCTACTGGCTAGCTGCAATGCTCTGTGATCCTACCCTGGCTCTGCACCGATTGCGGTGAGCGCAGTGACTGGCTGGTTGTGCTCCTGACCCTTTAAAATCCACAGAACATGCAGAAGCTTAATCCACAGCCATTGAGCTACCTGCAAACCCAAAAGGCAGAAATACAGTATGTAACAATAGAGAACACACTCAAGCAGTTGACCATGAGCACAACCCCTACACAAAGACGGCACATCCAACACCACTTATTCTGTCAACAGATAGCTGAAGTTATAGGAGCTGTATTCGTCCTTCAAGTTTGGTATGACGGCCTGTAGCATCCTGCAGCTGCCACTGTGACACTGGAGCTGCTGCGACAAACCCCAAGACCCTCCTATGTCTGTGCTGGGAGATCTCGTGGCACATAGCACTGCAAAATTTACACAAATGACTGCAACAGCACGTCCGATACACTATCAAAGCCAAAAAGCCCACACACCTGCCAGGATGCGCTCAATCTTGGCAAACTCCCACTCCTTGTTGCACAATGGGCAGGCGCTGCGTGTCTTGAGCCAGCGCTGGATGCAGTCCAAGTGGAACACATGACCGCAGCAACCCCAGGCAATAGACAGTCCGGGATGCTCAGTGTCACCTGAGGCATGTGAGAAACAACAAGAGCACAGGGGACAGTAGCAGGTGCATGGATTGTTACTGCCAGAGCGTGAAGCCTGCCTGCACCAGCTGCCACTTGCAGGAGCTCTGCCTGAGACACACAGTCCCATGTGCCCATGTCTGCAGTCGTGTAGGATGTTGCGTGAAGGCATCATATGCAGGAGTTGGTGGCTATACCCAACATCATACACTGCTAGGAAAAACATGGTAATGCCTGTGAACATCCCTCATCATGACACATTGGAAGTGACACGTCATCATCGGCAGGTGTCTGTGAGCATTGTTTTGCTGCTTTGTTCCTGTACCACAGGTGTACGCCAGTGAACGAATGCACACAGGCGGCTGCTTGGCTGCAATCGCTACACTGCAGGTCTATATCTGGCATGGATCAACAAGGCCGTGCAACAACTGCTGAGCTCACACATCAGGAACCTATGCAACAGTACTACTGTAAGCCATCACTTATTGGTAGAGGAAAGAGTAGTTGACAAAGGACAGCCTGCAGGCATCTAGCTGTGAAAGGATAAGCCTGCCCTTGTAGCCTGCGATATTGCACCTGTAGGGTTGGCTTGGTACTCAATGCTTGGCTCATACAAGTTGTTGCGGCAGATGGCGCAAGTGTCTGTGCAAATAGCCCATGACCACATAGCTACTGCGTTCCATTTCTTAATCTCAAAGCGTTTGCCACCCTTGGGTCCCTTGGCCTTACTGCTGGGGCCTGCCTCTTGCTGCTGTGGCTGTTCTGTCTCCATCTCTGCGTCTGCCATGCTGCTACCTCCTGCTAAGCCCCTGTATGCGATGTACAAAGAACCAAAACAGGCAATAGCACAATAAACTTGTCAAGAGGTGTACGGCATGCGGCATAATCATCGGCAAACCCGCCATCAAGCCTCTATAGCGCGCAGCTCAACATGCTCATGAGCAAGCACCCAGGTAACAACCAACATCGTTCATATACCGATCATGTTGCAGATCGTGGTTTTTAACAATTGATAGGCTGAAAGAAAGATAGCAACCGAGGTAAGGGTCCCTCTCGTGTCTCACCAGGTGATATATCAGGTAACGGCAACTCCACAGGTAGATAGATCGTATTTATGACTAGGCCACGGGTGTGATAGAGCGAACAAACCCACAGCAGCACATATATCCCCTTTCCTGTACGCGTCTCCTGTTGTGCCTGACTTGTCGATCATCTGCGGACTACTGCCGGTACAAAAGCATCGGAAGCTCCATGCTGAAAGCTATACCCACTTCACACTAAACCTGCGCCTGCTCTCTTTTCTACGCCTTCTCTACGCCTTTGAGTCTCATACTCATGCATCAAGCATTTTGCCTTGTGATGGAGGTTTAAAGGCGTTTCGCTTGTCCAGGCTGTGCCAAGTCACTGCCAAGTGTCATCAGTCCCAGCTTGGAGCAGCAGTCCATTTGCTCTCGTCGAGTCATATTGTTGCACCATGAGCGACTCTGAAACAGATAATGAGTTGTACGAAGAACAACGTGACGAGGAGTGGGAGGAATGGGACGGCGACGACGAAGAGGATGATGCCACCAAAAGCCTTTTCTCAGCTGTAGTGCTGGCAAATCCAGAAGCTGCTTTTGATCACGATGGCAAACACCACGGCTTCGATATGAGGCAGTACAAAATAGAGGTAGGAATATAATAGCTCATGCAGCTGCACACGAGGGCAGACATGTCAGGTACATGCTCAGTAGCTGCAGTCCGCCCAGCTTACATCAGTCCTGTCCTGCAGACCTTGAAACACCCATAATCCTGCGAAAAAGTGTCAAAAGCAATTCAGTTTGCCCATACATGTGTACCAAGCCATACCTGTGTACTTGTGGCGATTGACCTAGCGAATTAACTGTCCAATATGGTCACTTCCAATCCCAGGCTTGACCTGCTGGATCAAACTTGCTCAGGAGCTGCTAGACACTTCAACCATGACTGATCGCACTTGTTGCACCATGCTCGTTGATGGCTCGTCCTTCTGCTTGACAGCGCCATCTGGATGACTATGAAGTGATCAAAGTCATCAACTACATTCGTACCGAGGTTTTGGCAGGCCGGGACCCGTTACCTGCACTTGTGTCAGTTCCCCACAATAACACATCTGCCGCCCCTTGGGCTTCTGATGACTACCTGACTCCCGTACTGCCTGAAGATCCGTTGATAACGTATGATTATGATGAAGGCAATGCAGCAGCAGCAGCAGCAGGAGGAGGAGGGGGGTTAAGTAGGTAGGTAACAGCTAGCAGCAGTTGAGGAATCCCCAGCTCCAATCCAACAATTTATCATTGCAGCTGATAACGTGTGAAGAACTTACAGCTTTAAGTCAACAACCTGCCACTGCAGCTGATTGCTGTGGCCTGCGGAAACCACAAGATCATCTGAAATGGTTCTTTGTGTCCAGATGATCACCGCAGTCAGGCTGTCAGACGGCCAGTGCTGCATGTTCTGAACAGCTGTGGCCCACAGAGCCATTGCCAGTCTGCTGCTCCCTCCTGTGATGATCAATCATCTCACACATACAACTGACACAAGATCAACTGCAAATCACAAGTTTCACAGGGTTACATAAACCGAAACACCAGCATCATGTACTGCGGCTGTTCTTCTGCTGCAGAAGTCAGGCCGCAGCTTCCAACAGCAGCACAACAGCAATAGCAGGCGCTTCATTACAGTCAGCTGCAGCAGCAGCAGACGTGCAGCAGCAGCTGCGCCAGCTGTCCATTGAGAATCATGAGCTCAAGTTGCGCATTGCTGCTCTGATGGATGCGGCACTGCCTCAGGAAGTCAGAGAGGTGATGCTCAGTGAGGTGAAACCACCACCAGCAGCAGCAGCAGCAGCAGCAGCAGGGTCCTCAGCAGCAGCAGCAGCAGCAGGGTCCTCAGTAGCAGCAGCAGCAGCAGCCCCTAGCAGCAGCAGCAGCAGTGGTCCCCTGACATCAGCAGCAACCCTCAGTGCCGGTATTGACAAGCAGTACTTTGAGTCCTACAGCACATTTGACATCCACCAGGAGATGCTCAGTGACAAGGTGGGTGACGTGCATCCTGTCTGCTCCTGGTACAATCCACAGTGCTGCTGATGTTATAACACAAAAGTGGGCAGAAATGAACAACCCAGGTCCAGCTGGGTTTTCAGGTACCTGTGGTTGAGCCGTCACACACATGCAGCTGAGTGCTCCAAGGTTCCTGTCACACTGTCCTGCAGGCCCTGACGCTAAACCCTCATGACCTGGCTGTGTTGCTTCATTCATTTCTGAGCGATATCGCTGCTGCTGCTGCTGATAATGATGTACAGTTTGTTTGAGCGTTGCTGCTGCACACATTCTAACCGACTTGCACTGTAGCAGGTTGGCCAGTGAGCCGTGACATACACACAGCCCCGCACACAATACTGAGAAATATCTTACAACTGCTGCTGCTGCTGCTGCTGCCGCTGTTCAGCCCCGTACTGAGGCATATCAACAGGCACTGACGAAGAACCCTGGCCTCCTGCAAGGTGCCACAGTGCTTGATGTTGGCTGCGGCACCGGCATACTCAGCATGTTTGCAGCCAGAGGCGGGGCAGCAGCAGTGGTCGGCCTGGACGGCAGCACACGCATTGCTGAAGCCGCAAGAAAGGTGTGTGTGTGGTACGTCTTTTGTTGTGGCATGGTGTTAGGGACAAAGCCACCATTCACTTTGAGGCTCAAGGTCAGTTCTTCAACAAGAGCCTATATGCATTTTCAAGGGGGTCTTGATCTTGCAAAGGCAGAATGATTCAGCTGTGTATCACTTGGGGATAACAGTTGTTGCAAATAAACTGCATTCACCCGGCCTGCAACGGCAGAGAAAGCTGACAAAGTTTGCAACTGACTTGAGGTTTTCCGTACCATAAATTGCCACATGTGGTATTTTATGCAGCCAATGAGGGGCCAGTCAACATCATTGCTGCTGCTGCTGCTGCAGGTTGTTGCTGCCAATGGTCTTGATGTTTCCTGTGGTGGACCAGTGAAGATCATTGCCGGGAAGGTTGAGGAGCTGCAAGACATTGGACATGACAAGGTGTGTGTTCCTGCTGTGTGTTTGAAGGAGGGGAGGGAGGGAGGTCACAGTCAGGCCACTGCCGCTGCTGCTGCTGCTGCAATGCATGCCCCATTCCCATGTGCTGATGCTGGTATGGCTGTTGTTGCATCCGGAGTGCATTATTGTGGAAACGTCACAGTTGACTCCATTGACATCTATGGCCTTTGCCTTTCGTCCTCACACATGCTGCTGCTGCTGCTGCTGCCAGGTTGACGTCGTTGTGTCTGAGTGGATGGGGTATGCGCTGTTCTTTGAGAGCATGCTTGACTCTGTGCTGGCTGCCCGTGACAAGTGGCTCAGGCCTGGTGGCGCACTGCTGCCAGATGTGGCCAACATCTACGTGGCAGGAGCAACTGCTGATGTGCTGGGTACAGGCTTCTGGAAGGTCAGCGGGGCAGTCAATAAATCTGTGATTTGACCGATTTTGTATGCCTTGCCATTGTTTTGTTTTCTTTCCAGGTCCTCTACTGTTACCTTGTTGCATATTTGTGTGAGCTGCTCCTTCATGACACTTGGTTGACCATGAAGGGCCACATCCTGAAGTACCTGCTGACACTCAGACTTGCATTCCGACTCAAGAAGCTGGCTGCAGCACTATTTGATATCTTACCTTTGAGGAGAGCCATCAGCAGCTGTTGCCTACTCTTTGGATGAATCACAGCCAGCAGTGCTTGAAGTTGGTTGCTTTGTGGGTTCTTATTGCTGCTCTCCCATACCAGCCTCGGAGAAACACACACACTGTGCAAATGCGCTCAGTTGCAGCACACAGATGCCCTGGTCCCTTGGAGAGGCGACTGATCACAAGCAGGTACCAAGCGCAGAATTATCTACTGAAATGAAAGTGTCTCATCAATGCTGCTGCCGCTGCTGCTGCTGGTGGTGGTGCTGCTGCTGCAGGACGTGTATGGCTTCAGCATGGAACCCATTGCAGATGAGCTTGCTGCTGCTGCTGCCAGGGAGTCCAAGGTTCTGATAAAACCAGCAGGCAGCAGCAGCATAACAACAAACACAGTAACAGTTCATACCATGGACCTGGCAACAATGCAGCCACACCAACAAGACTTCACGACACAGTTTGAACTCAATGCTGCCAGCAGCAGCAGCAGTGAAGTGGCAGCACTGGTGATCTGGTTTGATACCAAGTTCAGTCCAAGGTTCTGCAAGGAGACCCCAATCACACTTTCCACAGCCCCATCAGACCCGGTCACGCATTGGGCGCAGGCGATTCTGCCGCTGCAATACCCCGTACTGTTAACCTGTGGGGCAGGTGGCCCCAGCAACACATTGGTGTGTCGCTTGAGTATGGCAAGAAGCAGGGCGAGGCACAGGTCTCTTGATATCAGTCTGGAATACAGTTGCCTGGGAGGGGGAGTTGAAGGGTCAGATGTGAAGGCCACTAGGGTGTACACCATTGAGGTATCCAGTGCACTAGGCTAATGGCAGCTTGAAGCCTTCAAGGCTAAGGCTTAGCCTTCTTGTGGCACAGGTTGCGACTGAGTGGGTGATCCTGATCCTGTGCTTAGTAATTGCTGTCAGAATGCAAAATCACTTGTTCACGTGACATCAACTATGAGTGTCAGTGTGTATCAATCCAGATGCGGCGATGGGGCGACACTGCTTTGTAAGAGACAGCACCTGCTGCATGCTTTGTCGACAACTTCCCTCCTTACACATCTTGATGCTGCCGCAGACGACAATGACGAAGGGGCCATGTGGGTATGTTAGGGGTTATTCAGTCTGAATACAAGTGTCCGAGACAGAACAAAACGTTCACCTGGCGATGACAAATTGAGCCACGTGACTGACTCAATGATCAACCCAGAGGCCGGTTGTTGAGCACCTTCTGCTTATGAAAGCTTACTCAGCGTTCCCCTCGCATGCACTACGTTTGAATGATATCACGCCTCTGTGTGCTATGCTCGCACGTGCGTCGGGACGCTTGGTTGGTGGTACGCCTTGTGCTGTAAGCATCAAACCGACGGCTGCATCGCGCACAGCTATTACACCTCTCAAAACCGTGTCACGTGAAGTGGTCGTGCGAGTCAAAGCTATGGCAGATTTTGCAGCCACTGCAGGGAAGCCCATCGAGTGCAAGGCAGCAATTGCTTGGGATGCAAAAAAGAAACTAGATGTAACAAGTATTACCGTATCACCTCCTGGACCGGGGGAGGTCCGCGTGAAGATCATGGCTACTGCTTTGTGCCACACAGTAAGTCTGTGTGCTGGCTTCCTCGTTTCTGGCAGCTTCCGATCGTGATCATGGGCTCATTCGGGCTGTTGCTGGGGACAGGATGCGTACACGCTTGATGGCCTTGATCCGGAAGGTAAGGAGAGTCGGTTTAAATTGGCCCACTGACACTTGCTGTTCTTTCTGGCGATCTACGCTTCGCCAACTTCAGCACGTGCCTCCATCAATGCATTATTATACCAATTTATACTATACTTAGTTGATCAGCTTGACGCCGTACACTGGCACTGAGGATAGTGTGTTTTCGGAACAGGCCACAACACACTGGAGCTGCCTGCAACGTTCATGCTCATTGCATCTAGTCAAAAGACGGTGCAGTGTACATGCGCTGATAAATCGAAACTTTTGATTCATTCAAGGTCTCATGCATTGCCACTGCTGTTGCTGTAGGTCTGTTCCCTTGTATTCTTGGGCATGAGGCAGCGGGTGTGGTTGAAAGTGTCGGTGAGGGCGTCACATCTGTTAAGCCAGGTGCGGGGGCCAGGCAATATATGGCATCGAATACCTTTGTTGGTGGTTCAATAACCTGCAGCAATGTATATATGCGTTGCAGTAGAAGCAGTCACAGCAGCACCAGCACAAATAACAGCAGCAGCAGCAGCAGCGCTCAAAGTTTGTGCTTGTTTCAGCTGTCTTTGCGTGCATGCACCCTGGGCTTGACTGCAAATGAAGTCACGATGCAAGTAACAGCAGTCATTCTCACAAAGTGCGTTTATGCATTGCCACTTCCACAAGACAGCCCTGCAGCAGCAGCAGCAGCAGCTGTTGTTGCTGTCTGCCCTTGTACATCATGTGTCAAATAACATGTAGGTGCATTTTGTGCAAAGACTCGTCGCCGCAACACTGTTGGTTGCAAGTAGCAGATTTCAGCCATGGGCTACAAAGCTGCAAAAGTAAACACCACACTACAACCAGTACCGCTGCTGCTGCTGCTGCTGCTGCCAGGCGACCATGTGATCCCCTGCTACCAGGCCTACTGTGGTGATTGCATCTTCTGCAAACATCCAGAGTCCAACCTGTGCATCAGTGTCAGAGCCTTCACAGGTGATCACGCTACCACACTGACTGCTGAAACCTACTCAGTGCCATCTATGCAATACGCCTGCTTCACGAGCTACCTGTAGCCAGGTGTGCATTCATGTTCTCATACACTGCATTTTATCCTTTCCAGCATTCTGGCCCGCTGCCTCGCTTTGTCTAAGCTGCCTTGTTCAGTACGGTGTGTCTGCTTGAACACCTGTAAGCACCTGGGCCCTGGCTTCCACAAACAAACACCCCTACTGCTGCTACTGCTGCTGCTCAGGCAAGGGTGTGATGAAGTCAGATGGTCAGAGCCGGTTCCACAAGGACGGCAAGCCCATCTACCACTTCATGGGCACCAGCACCTTCAGCGAGTACACCGTGGTACACGAACAGTCAGTGGCACTCATAGACCCAGCAGCACCTCTCGACAAGGTGACTGTGAACTTCTCATTCTGATTCATGAAATTTCCAATCTGACTTGTGAACTTCTTCCTCTGAATAACAATGACTATGTAGATGATACCATCAACCATAACAGTTGCTGCCATTGGGCCCCGCTTCCCACTCTGAATCCGTCACTGGTTCTGTGCCAGCATTTAATTGTTGATATCTCTTGTGATCAGAATCCATTATGCCCATTATCTAATGGTGTGAGTGTCTTATGAGTGTCTTCTCATCACATTGGGTACTGCACCCTGCGCAATATTCAATCGAAACATACTTGCAATCACCCTCAGGTGCATCAACAGCTGCTGGCACTCCTAGTTTGTTGGATTGTTGTTTTGATCTGCTGTAGCAGCAATGTAGTCGCCTGAGGATGCTTCATGTTGCGGTCTGCATGCTGGGCTTGAGCGTTGAGGCAAGACCCCGAAGCACAATTGATGATGCCACCACAAAGTGTAGTTCATATCAACCTGCAGAGTCAATCTTCTTGACTTTCGTGTGTGCACATCTCTGATTGACAAGCAAGCACGTGTGATAGAAAAATCTGTATCAGCAGCACCAGTATTAATCCACCTGTCACATGATTGGGGCAAAAAACATCCAGTTGGTGGTCTCCTCCCTCTTTATTCATCTGCTGAGCTACTCCTACATCTCCCTTGAAGGCTTGCCTGACCTTGATGTACCTAGGCAACCATATCTGGTCAGACACAGCTGCTGCTGCTCAAGTGACTCCTGCTCCCGTTATGCTGATGCTGTTGCTGCTGATATTGTGACTGCTGCTGCTGCTGCAGGTGTGTCTGTTGGGCTGTGGTGTTTCCACCGGCTGGGGTGCTGTATTTAACACTGCCAAGGTGAAGCCTGGCACCAGTGTGGCCGTGTTTGGTCTCGGGGCAGTTGGCCTGGCCGTCATTGAGGCGGCAAAGAGGGCGGGAGCAGCCAGAATTATTGCAGTGGATATCAACAGGTGGGCGGGGGGTGTGGTGTGTCATACACATCATGTGTTTGTACATAATTTTCATCTTGCTGCTCTCTCATCTGCTGTCATCTCTTGTGCATGCGCCCCTCTGCATGTGGTAATCATCATAACTGTAATGTATTACCAGATGCTGGAGGGTTCTCTGTGAGCAGCAAATGGGATTCAGTGGTGCTTCAAAACTGATAACTATTATTCAATTTATTTGAATCTGAAGTTTTGTGATTGCCTGGCTCATCCTGACTCATAAGGAATCGTGTGAGGCAGCGACAGTGTCCAAGTATAAGATTTCCTGGATTTGAAAGATTGAAAGTTGTCAGAATTTGCACTGAGAGCATCAGCAGTAATGGTTCCTGCAGTCATGGTGACTGAGGGAAAGGTGTTGCATGTTTGAGATACTCAGTGTCTTTTGAGAAAGGCCACTTGAAAACTGACACAGTAGGATTGGAGTGTTTATAGGCTTTGCCTGGCAACGCCGCTCAACACATCACACATGCTGCTGTTGTCATTGTCTGCTGCTTTCCAGCTTGATACTTGTCAGCCACTCAGGAAGTGATAAAACAAGACAGGTCACTCGCTCACTCACTCTTGATTGCTGCTGCTGCTGCTGCTGCTGCTGCTGGGTATCCTGCTGCTACTGTCATGTCCACCGCTGCCGCTGCTGCTGCTGCTGCTGCAGTTCCAAGTTTGCTTCTGCCAAGGAGTTTGGTGCCACTGAGTGTGTGAACCCTCGTGACTATGACAAGCCCATTCAGCAGGTGCTGGTGGAGATGACAGAGTGGGGATGTGATTACACGTGAGTCGCTTGACAACTCTCACAACAACACATCGTGTTGGTAAATTGCATTGAAACATTAAACTAGACTCTTGGTGTCACTTGCACCATGACTGCTGCTTGCAGGTGACAAACAAGCTGCCAATCACTGCAAGAGCTGATGCCAGTCCCAGCCACTCGCCCTGTGATGTACAATGTGCCTGTTTTGTGAACGTGCCTGTTGGTACTCTTAACGCTTCTTTCAACTGGTCCCAAAGTCACTTCATGCTGCACTTTTGCCCTGGAGTGCCCCTTGAAGTCACTGAGCATGTTCTTTTGCTGTCCCGTCATGCAGGTTTGAGTGCATCGGCAACACCACGGTGATGCGGGCTGCGCTTGAGGCCTCTCATCGTGGTTGGGGCCAGTCAGTGATCATTGGTGTGGCAGCAGCGGGTCATGAGATCAGCACTCGGCCCTTTCAGCTGGTCACAGGGAGAGTGTGGAAGGGCACAGCCTTTGGAGGATACAAGAGCAGAATCCAGGTGGGAAGGATTGATTGCTTTGAGGTCTGCAGCAGCATGTGCTACCAGCCCGTCAGGTGCCTGAAGTGTCATGATGTGTGACTGAATGCCAATGACATTCAGGTACCAATGAGAATGTTGATAGCGATGATGATGTTGCATACGCAATGCATGTGATATGTGTGTTCTACAGTGTCTTTGGCTTGAGACGTACTAGCTCTCAGGGTATGCAGAAGTCACAGTTGCCAAGTTGAACTGCAACACAACTGCTGTGTTTGCCTAGCTAGCTATCTGGAGGCATAAGCCAGCCGTACAGCTGTCTGCGGTAGAGTGTAGTTTGCCAGGCAGGCACTGCTGCTGCTGCTGCTTCAACTGCTGTTGCTGCTACAATCCTCTTCCATCGCATATTACCCACCACCGAGTAATTATAATCTATATATATGATTCAAGGGTTTGCTGTGCTGTCACTGCAGGTCCCTGACCTTGTGAAGGACTACATGGATGGCAAGACCCTGCTGGACAAATACATCACCCATGAGATGAAGTTTGATCAGATCAATGAAGCATTTGACCTCCTGCACTCAGGAAAGTGCCTCAGGACAGTACTCACTTTCTGACAGATTGGTGCCTTGACAGCTGCTGATCAACTGACACCGCTCATCCCTTTTAGTGACAGCCGTGGCGGGCACTGCAGCTCAGCAGTAAGGCTTACTTCATGTCTCCCTGAGGCAGATGTCCTTTGCATGCTCTGAGCACATGTATACATGTCTACGGTAGAATGGGATTTATCAAGTTGCATGTGCCAGTATCATCATAATGGGCCTGAGGCAGCTAGCTGTAGTAGTATAGCGTATACGCTTTTGCTCTCAGAGCATATGATGTGCTGCATCACAAGCAGCTGCTTGTGCCGCACGATGATCTGGTTATATGAACCTCTGCAAGGAGAGTTGTGAATCCCGATCACCAGGCCGGTAACTTATGATGTGCAATTGGCTCTAGTAATAGTAATCATAGCATTTACTGCCATCGGCCTCAAATCTACTGCAGTGAATTCTTTATCAGTGAATTGAATCCACTTCTGATGCATGATTATCCGATCTCCATTGTGAGGGGGGAAACCACCTGAGAACCACTGCAATAAAATGCCGAGAGCCAAGGCCTCCGTGGAGTCCCAGGTGGATCACTGGGCTGGTTATAACTTACGATGTGCCACTGGGTCTAGTAGAGCGTTCACCTCCTTTTACAGCCTGGTTGGGTGTAGCCTACACATCATCAAGATGATTCTGCTCATGCAACAACATGCAGGCACGAACACCGATTTAACAACCAGTGCTGTCTCAGCAAGAGATGGAAAGGGCTATTCCGGCCGCAAGGCCCTGCCCATGCAAACCAACTGAGCTATTAGAATTGCACAGCACTGCAACGGAATTGTGAGGTCTTTGCAATATTCACTCATACGTATGAGTGAATACATATGAGTGAATACTGCAAGTCAAGCCTTCACATGGTAAAGAACTAGATACGAGAACTTTAGCCACCACCGCTGCCACAACTTGTTGGGAGAGCCTTCCACAATACTGTGCATAACGCAACGGTCTTTGCAAACCATGCTCAGCATGCATGACTCGCACTACAAATAGAGGGCCTATACACGGTAGATACTTGTGCAGTATGCTCCATTGCCCAATCAGTGGGACCCAGTGTGGGGGGGAAAAAGCCAGTGATACTCAACTGTACATGCTGTGCAGCAAAACTTCAAGTGCAGCTAAGCAAAAAACAAATTACCATACATGCAATAAAGCCAAGAAAATCAATGGGCACTTCAACTATCTACTGATCAATTGCACTTGAATATATCAGCAACAAAATCTGTCCAATATATACACCCAGCACTCAGCCCACGTAAAGCAGTCCACTGACTGTGTTGGACCCAGGTTTGGATGCCTCAGCATCTACCCAGCCCATACCACCACCAATCAGCAGACAAGCCCCTCCCTGATTCGCAGCACTAGCAGCTCTACCATCACAACCGTTACTAGCTGCCTTGAGAGGGCTGGTTCCTGTCCCTGCAGCAGGCCTATCACCAGCCTGCCTGCTTCCCGCCACCCTTTGCTGCTCTGCTGTTGGTGATGATGCTGGTATCGGCACCCAGGTAAAATACAGACAAGGGTCCTTCATCCTGTTGGTGTTCATCCAACCCTTCTGCTGCTGCGATAGCTTGATGTCAGCTGCTGCATTTGCTGGTACCGCCAGTGCTGCTGTGGCATATGTTTTGTTATTGGTGTGGCACAGCTGGCAGCATTCCTGTGGGTTACTTGCCGCTTGGATCTCCCAGTATGTGGCGGCGGTACCCACAAAGCGGTTGATATTGGCAATGTTAAATTCCGTCAGCTTGAATCCTGTGTTGACATCACATGCGCCAAAGCATGTCATGATTCCCTTCCAGCTGACTGCAAATCTCAGTACAGCGTGTTATCATGATAAATCCATATGCCAACTCTAGATCGCAGAGCTCAGATATATGCGCTTATTCATGCATATGCACAGGGATTCCTGGCTCAACTGCATATCAGAATGATATATGCACAATTGAAGGTTTCAGAAGAATACGAGGAATCAAATTTCACCAACTCTGAGCTTCTTGACTGTTGTTGACGCTCATGATCTCTGCAGCAGTCAGCTACCAAGACTCACCATCATCTAAGGCGCTGAGCTGTCCCTCAAACTGCAAACCCTTGATGTACTGACAGCCATCTGCAGGCGGTGTTGCACTGGGAGGGGCTTCAGCCTGTGCTGCGGCAGCTGGGCTGCTTTTTGATGGCATGGCTGTCACAGAGCTGCTGTTCCTGCTTGTGCTGACAGCAGCTGGAATCGGTGCTGAGGGGTTTCCAGAAGGGGTTGGTGCTGCTGCTACTACAGGAGCTGCTGCTGCTGCTGCTGGTGGTAATGAGCCATCTGCTGGTTTGATACCAGGTGATGGCCTGGGAGAGGTTTCTGCAGCACCTGCAGCAGAAGCATCAGACGCAGGAGTTTAACCTCAACTTCATATGTTGTGCTTCCTGCTGGTGGCACACAGGTTCTGACCCTGATGGTACACATGTTACTGTTGGTACATGAGCAAGGTGTGGCACTAATAGGAAGCTGAATGCTCAGAAGATACAACACTGCAGAGCAACTGCATGCAGCTCAAGAGATTATCTGAGGTCAGACGACAGTGAATCGTCACTTGAGTCATGCATGACAGGTGCAACATGACATATGCTCAGCAGAAGGGGCCCACTGGTCACACACGATCATGATGCTGCAGCAGCTAGTCCTGCCAACATCTTCGGAGAGCCACAGTAGCACAGGCTGCTAGCAGATACAGTGACTGGATCTGCGGGCATGTCAACCTCATTCCTCATGGTGGGCTCATGATGGTTGCAGAGCTTGTCGCCAAAGAAATATTCAATCTCACCCGGAGGTTTTGCTTCGAGCAGGAGCCGCTGCTGTGCCCCAGACGATCTGCCCTGCAGGTGCTGCGACTCCGGCAGCAGCACCTCTGCAACCCTCGCAGCTGTGCTCGTTCGCATGTTGCTGCTGAGCACTGCTAGCAAGAGCAGGTAGATCATTGTGATGGTGGGATGGAGCACGCGATGCATCCTGCACCACTCTGGTGCGCTGATGAGAAAAACAGTCCTGCGAGCCAGTGGCCTTGCATGCAACAGCAAGGCAAGATTGTGACATGTGAGTGATAGACACGACAGATAGCTGCAGTATGAACCAGTCATGCCCCTGCGTAGATGTTCAGCAGCTAAGCCAGCTGCAGTGATTTGAGGACAACACTGCAGGTGGCTATGTAAGCTGAACGCAACATGCACGGCGGTACACAGCATTTTGCCAACTTCATGCTATAAAGGAAGTCCATAAACGCTGCATGAAACGAAGCCCGGTTGGCATCAATGCCAGAAGGCTGCAGATCGCAACACGTAGGTGGTGGCTGCTGCTGTCTTGGGATGCTAGGATCCATATTGGCCTGCAACAGCAGGATCAACAGCAAGACCTCTCTTACCTGTGTTAATCCGTTTCCTAGGACAGTACGCCAGGCGTCCTAAGAGATTGCTGACAGATGTCGTTTGATATCGGAAGCAACGTTTGGGCGTTGCCGGGTGACGAACATTGATTTTGCATGCGGTATGCAAGTTGACACGATCTTCATGGCATGCAAATAGTTCTTTGCCATCTGACAGCGGTGGTTGCCAGCTTCCAACAGGTAGTGACATGTGGGACACATTTGAACCAGCACGGTGGAGTGTACTGGCCTGAGAGCATCGTTACGATGATCGTAATGAGCGCTCTGTGTCCTCTGTCCTACGAATGTCCAATGGCCGGTTGTCAAAGTCAAGTGGTATCTCTCTGAGACATCCATGTTGCTTAGCGGCACTGCGAAAATGTTCCATATGCAAAGTGCTCTGCAAAGAAGCAGTGATTGGCCGGATGAATTCGGTGTTGCACATGGCGGTGCATTTGCTGCTTTTCCCTCACAGGAGAGCCTCCCAGGCATGATGCCACAACTGCCAGCACTGGTTTCGCTGCACTGCATGCACGTGTCCTGGCAGATAGGTAGCTGCAGCCTATCAAGGACTGAGAAAAATGTACAGCTTCTGGCTAGCCTGATGTAGCCTACAATGTCACACTCCAGCCCCTGATATTAGTACTAAATCATTCCCCACACTATGGCACTGAGTATGTTTTCCTGACCCCGCCTTGATTGGCAACCGTCCCATGAGTGCTGTGCTGCTTCTCACACCTTCTGCTTCTTCCCCTCCAGCACTGCACCCGCGCCCCGCTGGGGGGGAGCATTCCCATCCTGTTCACTTGCCCTTCGCAGATCCAGCCCAACAAATTGCCGTTTGTGCTGCTGTGCACCTTCCTGACCAATCACCTGATGCTGCGGGGCCTGATTGGTGACCTTCTTCTCCACCATGCTGGCAGGCAGTCCATGTTGCTTCAGATAGTGCTGTTGCAGCAGCTGGCTGGCCATGCCCAAGCCCACCCAAGTAACAGCAGACTGTGCAGCTGATGTGCCCACCTTGGCAAGATGCTGCCGCTGCTCCTCTGGTCTTTGACCTTTCATTGTTGGTCTTGAGTCAATGCTGTCTTCCCTCTGGAGGTTCAGCACTGCTGTGGCACGTTTCAAGCCACCTGCAGGTCTTGCAGCAGCTTCAGGCACTTGGACCTGTGCACTGGCAGTTCCACCTGGGCGTGCCTTGAGCTCTGCTGCAGCTGGTCCTTCTGGTCCATCCACACTACCTCTGGCCAGGTGCAGAGGCTTTGCTGGCTTAGGCAGTGATGTTTTGATAGGTGCAAGGTTCATGAACAGTAGCATGCTGTCATGCAGGGTCTCGGCTACCTTTCTTGGGCCCATAGCTGCCTTCAAGGGAGGTTCTCCTCTGCGGCTATCACCTGCTGGGGAGCCTGAGTCCTCGGGTGCTGCTGCTGCTTCTGTATGATGAAAGCGCACCCGCTTGGCAGCACCATCCACCCTAGCATGTTTTGTTGGTGAAGGGAAGACTGTTGCCACAGCTGCTGTTGCTTCAGTGTCCATCGCCGTGTAAGTTGTGGGGCCAGAGAGCACATTAACCCTGTCAATTTGTGCATGCTTCATACCTGTCAATACAGCTGCTGCTTCAGCTGCAGAGTCCTGCCTACACACCTGCTGCTGCCGCCGCTTGCCTGGAGATGACTCAAAATTGCTTCCATCTGAGCAAAGGACAATGCGGCGAGCTCTTTCATTAGGTGTCTGCTGCCGCAGTGCTGCAGGAGTTACTGGTGACTTGCCTGGGCTCACTGCCGTCACTGCTCCTGCCTTGCTGAGCTGAAAACCAGCGTGTGCAGTCACTGCAGCAGCGTCTGCGCCGGGCAGTTGATGGCCCCTTTTGCCAGCAGTGGTAACTTTGTGAGAGACCCTGGCAGCTGCGTCACACACTACAGTGCCGCAACTAGCCATACCAGAATGAAGCATAGCACTATGGATGGCATCCTTCAAATAAGTCTTACATCCATCATGCTTGCTGCCTTTGTGAGCGGTGTGTCCGGCACAATAGCCCCAGAACTGCTGGGGCATCCTGTGCTGTGCTGCAGTGTTGTTGGCACTGGATGTCTTGGCGTGCCATGCTGGCCCCTCACCTCCACGTGCACCTGTTGCCAGGCTGTGCAGTACGGATGCTGCCTGCAGATACTCATAGAAATGGCCTGCACTGAAGGCTTCTTTGACCGGCTGTTGCTGATGCTCAACACCTTGCTGCAGCCTGCACCCTGGGCCCTGGCCTGACCTCTCACCTCCGGTAGCAGCATGCTCCCTGTGTACTGCTTGTCTCATGAGTTGAGCAGCGAGTTGCAGTAGTACGTTCGTCTCTGTTAGTCCTGGCTGCTTCTTTGCAGCATCGCCACCAAATGCTGGCAGCAAAACATCAGCTGGCATCTCATCACGTGCTACAGCTTGAAGCCCACTGGTTTTCAGGACATCTACGGCTTCACGGCCTTCATTTGGCTGTCCTGTATTGACCTTGGCAGTCCTCAACCCCCCTTCTGCTGCGCTCCTATGCATGTTCTGATGTGGCACATCCTCTGCCTCTTCATCTGGGCTGTCACACAAGTTCGCTGGCACTGCTGCAACCTTGTGACGGTCTGCTACTGTGCCATTGTTTCCTGCCACTGTGGTGTCAGAATTTCTTGCTGCTGTTGTTGGTGCTGCTGTTGTTGCCGACTGTGGTAAAAACAGAGGCTTTTCTAGCTGGATTTGCATAAATGGTGAAAGCTGTGACTGCCCAACACTCGTGGGCAGCCCCGCCTCTGCCCGCCCTGCACCTGCTGCAGCAGTGGCCCCTCTATTGTTCCTCATCTGTGAAGGAGACCTTCCTGTGGGTGCTGCTGCAACAAGCTGCACAGTTGTCTTGCCTGCTGCAGATTCATTGTCAAACACTGCCTTTTGCTGGTGTACACCAGAAAACAGTGACAACCCCGCCACGGCTGCTGCTGCTTGGGGGTGAGGAACGTTTTGCAGTGGCTTAGGCGCCTTGAAGTGGCTGTTCATGCTCTGCACCTGCTGTAACTGCAAGTGACCTGGAGCATTGCCAGATGCCACGACTGCTGTTGCGAATGGACCTACAGGTACCAATTGTTGCAATCCAGGTACAAATCCATTGCAAGCAGGAGTACGCACTGCTGCTGCTGCAGCAGCCCGTGGAGTTGCTGGGCCCTGCACTGGTATGAATGTAGCTGGCTGACCTGGCAACACCTCCAGCTTCTGCTGCATGTTAGCAGTGCAGTACTTGACGAGTAGTTCGTGTACCTGAGCCAGCTTCTCCGCTCCTGCCAGGGCAATCAAGCTGCTCCATCTGTCTGGGTGGCAGATGGCCTCAAACATTTTGCGATTCACGTTGATATCTCTTGCTGTTGGTGCTCCAGTCTGCAATTGGAACACAGGTGGAACACAGGTGCAAATGGAATGAAGTATGTTGACTCACTGCTGCTCTCTCTTGGCTACAGTGCGGTAGCCGCTGAGATATTCACCTCAACACATAGAACAGTCTGACCTGCGCACAGTGGATCCAACAGATAAGGACCCAAAGAAGTCTACATTAGAAGGAATCATATCTGACCAGCACTACACCTCAGAGGCTCCTTGCACTGCTAGTGTCTCACCTGGCGTAACAACCTGTCGGCTGCCACCAGTAGTGTCTGCATGAGCTCGTTGTCATCCCAGCGGTCAGCAGCCAGCATCACCACACACCTCACCGTCATTGCATCATACTCCTCAAAGCCGCCCGCAGCAGACTTCAGCAGGGGAAGCAAAACATTCCTGGAGAGTTTGACTCCATTGACGGCCAAGGCAGTGAGAAGTGCTACATTGCGTTGACTGACTGCAGCCGAAACTAAGTCTCTTGTCAATTCCGGGTTATTCTTGAGGCCACCTGGCTCTTGTGCTAGGCATTCAACAAAGATCAGTACTCGCTGCATGGTGCTGCTGCTGCCGTCTCTGTCCTGTAAGATGCCACGCTGCAAGGGCTGTGCCAGGTACAGCAAATGAGGGACCAAGGAACCGAGGAAGCTTTGCTCTGCGGCTGCACGTATTATCACAGGGAAGTGGCCAGTGAAGTTTGGGCATTTGCGGATCCAAGGCCAGATTGCTGCAGTGGTAACCTGGCGGTTGTGACTGCTGACAGTGACCATCGGTTCTTGCAGTTGACCAGGGGTCCAACCAGGAGCCTTAGCAATCAGCAACTCTAGGATACGTGGAGACGATCCATTCTTGATAGCTGTCTGGATGAGCTGGTTCTGTAGAGCTGCCGTCTGGCTACTGTATTGCTGTGCACAATGCTTGAACAGTGCATCCAGACAGTCATACTGTCTGTTGCTGAGAGGTGGTGGTGCGCTGGCATTCAGGGACTTGATGCAGGCCTCCAGCACTGGGGCAAGCTGCTCCAGGTGCCAAGGACCTTGATAGGCGTTGAGCAGTAATGATAGGGCGGGCCTTTGGTCTTGGTGGTCAACTGTGCTTGCCGGTACAGCAGCTGTTACCAAGGCAGGCAGGAGTGTGTCTGGAGTCCAATAGCTTGGTGATGCAGCGCTGAGTATAATTCTGGAGGTCATCGTGATGCTGAATGGCTGCTTGCAGCCGCTCACCCTGCACTTCCAGAGCGTTGCCAATGCTCCAGGGAAGGCAGTTGGTAGCCATTGCCTGCTGAGCAGTAGCAGTAGGAACTTTTCTGGCTCAGGGACTTCACCAAGATGGTTGATATTGTGTATCAGAAACCTGCAAAGCAAGAAAATATGCCGTAATGAGGTTGTATCACCCAGTTGTATGGCTGAGGACCTTGTGCATACAACAGCAATAGGAAGCTCAAGCCCCCTGCACTCGTGCTTGTACCTTCACAGGGTGCTAGTAGCCAGCCATTGATGTTTGAGAACATATGCTGAAGCATCTAGCCCCAAAGACATACGCAAGGCCAGCACGCAGCATCCGTGATTGCACTCACTCGTTACACACCAGGTGCTCGTTTTGGGAGAGGCACGCAAGCACTGGGCAGGGTTGCAGAATGCAATCATCATGGTGTTCATAATGTCTTGCCCACTCAGCAAGGCAACAGCCAGACCAGTCACAGCTGGCACTCATCTTGTATTGTGGCGGGCAACTGTTGGTTACCAGTACAGGGTCAGCTACAACATACCCGCTGCTATTTGTTCATCAAACATATGTCATTTATATTGCAACCGGCTTGGAAGGGCGAAAGTTCGAACCGCTTCTTAATGACTGTACTGTCTTGCTATCACGTTGTGCATAATTGACGTGAGCATCCGTCCCCGTCGGTGGTATAAATACATACTTAGGCCCGTCAGAGTATGTAATGAGGCCAACAGCATGAACGGACCTGGAAGACAAGCGGCTATCTATCGGCTGGCGGGCTGCTGTTACCCTGCCTACCCTGGTCAACTGCTCACCGATAAGCAAGGGATGAGTGCCATAGGACTCAAGGACAAGACAATAAAACACGTGCGCTAAGGCTTGTCATGCAGTGCCTTGTGCACTGTGGCAGGGGCTCTTCAAGAACTCAAGCCTGCGAATTAGGTTGGCATCAGAGGTGGACCCACTGGCCACATGGTAGTAATACTAGGTAGGTTGCCATGCTCATTCGGCTATTTTGCCATGCTCATCTGGCTATTTGCACGGAGGGTGGAGGCTATTTGCACGGGGGGTGGATACTGGGAAGCACGCTCATTGGTGACTGGCTGCAGCCTGCAGGACAGCTGTCCAACTGGCAGTGTAGCCATCCTTCCAGCATCAATAGTCATTCGCAGTCACTGACTCAGTGACAGTGTCAGCATCTTGTTGAAATACTGCTGTTGTCTGAATGGTAGGCCCTTGGCAGGGTACATGTATAAGCTGGTTCCTGCCACTGAAACAGTCACTGCTGCGGTGACTACCACAGCGGTTGTGACAGAGCGGCTTAGTGATGCTTGGGACTGCCGTTGGGGCCTTTGCAGTGATAGACTAGCACAATTAGTAGTAGAAGCTGACACAACGTGATCAAGGCCCTTGAGCCCTCTAGTAGAGGACATAAAGACACAGACTTTGAACTGAGTACTTTTCCCGGGCCAGACTTGACCTGAACATTGCTTGTGAAGCATCATATGATGCACTGCATCATGCCTGATGCATGCATCATGTTGTTCAACTGTTTCCACAGTAGGAGGAGGCAACAGGAGGCACTGGAGCCAATCTTGAGATGGTTTCTATACGTTTACAATTCTCCAAATGACAAGCAACTGGCAGGAGCTGCTGAGGAGATTCACAGTGAACAGCAGCAGCCGCTGCCGCAGCTGTGCTGGTCCAGCAGCCAGTCAGCTGATTGCATTGTCAAGTAGAAAATACATCAGAGTCCTCACACTTATTATCGACGTTGGTAAATTTGTGTGGCATATGCCACCACATCTCTCTCCATCTGGGCTGCATCAGGTAGGCACCACTGTAGGCATTGTGCAAGATTGCACAATGTACGTGTTATCAATGCTGCTGGTGGCTCAGCCATAATACGGATCCAAGTTCTCACAAGGCCCTGCTCATCATGAGTGATGAGTCACCGACAAACGTCTACTCTGGGTGGACTTTCCGAAAGGACCGGGTCACTCAGTGGCAATGGATCCAAGCACATGTGCTGTACAGCAAGATCGGATGGCAGCAGTGCAGTTTACGGACAGGGGATGTGGAGCCTTGTTGAATCTGCAAGGTGCGTGCCTCAGTACATGCGGTTTACGCTGGCAGTTGTGCAACGTCACGCAGTCATGTAGAGTGTGTACTTGCCAGGTGGCAATGTACCGCCTGCTGCACGTGTGCCGCTTGCCCTCTGAGAGCAATGCAGATACCGACTCATATAGATCGTGCTGCTCACCAAGGAACTTATGGCACAAATAGCCGTGCGACACGTGGAATGAGGATTTGTACCACACGACAGCTATTCGCGAACAAGGCACTGGAGTAGCGTGACGCGTGATCTTGACTTCTGCATTCGTGCAAACATTCAGGATACATTCAGGATGCAAGCCAGCGCCCAGTTGCGTGAGTTCCACAGATAGCAATGCTGGTGTTCCTGTTGCGAAGAAGGACTGAAAGACTGTGCGTGGCCTCTTTGCGGCTGTGATCAGCTGTAGAGGTCGGAATCATCTGTGCTGAGTGTCAGAAGCAAGCCGCGATCAGCGCTCTACTGCATTCAAGTACCACAGCGGCGTGACGCGCCCAGTACCAAAAGGAGGTATAACAAGTGATAGATCATAGATATATGGCAATGCCACGGCAACAGGAAAGGCCTTCAACGCCTATTCGGGCTGGCTAAGGAAGGCAGTTTCAGTCATTTACAGTTGACGCAAGCACGAAGCGCATGACTGAAAACGGCGAAGAGGAGCAGCTAGACCATAGCTCATACAGATATGAGCGATTGGAGTGCATCGGCAGGGGCTCCTATGGGGATGTCTTCAGAGGGTGAGGCTGGCCACTGATTTCTGCAGTCTGCCAAGCCAGTATGAACAGCAGTAAGGCAACAGGAGCAGTTATTCACGCTGTCTGTGACCAAAGCGGCTGTCTGACACAGGATTGATCATCAAACTGGGCAACAAGTGGCCATAAAGGTCATTGACCTAGAGGAAATGTGAGTATACAAGCATGGTGGTGCTGCCCCTGACAGTTCACTCTAAAAAGCAGGCATGCACAAGATGGGTCTTCCTGTCCTTTGCAGAAGCCAGTTGAAGTACTCAGCAGCAAATAAACCACCCAGCAAGGAAAGCGATGGATACTTTTCAAGAGCTGATTCTGCTTGAGCCTGCAGATCACATTGTCTGATCTCCATGCAGTTCCTTCCGATCATCATCACTACTCACATGCTGCTGACTCTTCTGCTTATGCTGTTTGCAGTGAAGATGATATTGAAGAAATTCACAAGGTGCGGGCAACACAGCAGGCCAGTGGTTGGAAGTCTCAGTATCCCAGCAATCAGTGTCTCCTTGCAGGAGAGACACTGCCACAAGCCACAGCAATAATCAAGCCTTGATCCCTACAATGATGGCTGACAGGAACGCAGCTGCAATCCAAGCAACTTATACCTAGTATGCAGTTCGTTGGGCCACTGGCAGGTATAGTATATCATGTTTATGCTGCTGCAATATATGGATCCACTCCTACCTTACCCAGCACGCATGCACATTATATGCTTGCTCTTGTGCAGCAGACACCGCATGGAAACAGCAACCTGCACTTACCGCACACCTACATCCTATTGCGCGCTGCCACTCACACGTGCTGCTTGCAGGAGATCGCCACACTTGCTGGCTGCCGCAGCCCCTTTATCACCCAGTACCATGCATCACTCATCCCACCAGGCAGCAGTCAGCTGCTCATTGTCATGGAGCTGCTGTCAGGCAGCGTAGCGGATGCGGTAAGCGGCATCTGTCCCTCAAGCGCTGTCACCGCATGTTTGACTCCCTTTTTTTCCACACAGGTCGCTCAGCAAACTGGCTGGCAGTGCCACAATAGTTGCATCGATCGTCTCCTCAAGAACAAGTGAAGCCGGATGCTGCTTTGATGTTCCTGCAGCTGTCTGTGTGTCCTCTGGATGAGGGGTGCATCAGTTTCATACTGGCCAGGGTTTTGGGGGCTATGGTGTATCTTCATGGAGCTGGACGGCTGCACAGGTATGTGGAGATGACGACAGTCTGCTGTCTCACACAGCAGTCTTTGACACTCAACCAACAAAGTAACTGGGCATCACGCCACCGGAGTGGCAAGCTGCTGCCATGCAGTCCAAGCTGCTGTCATGCAGTTGCATCCCTGGCACAAGCAGTGCTTAATGGACATGACATGACTACTTATCTTTTGGCTTGAGATCCAGCAAATGGTACCTGCAGGTCCTGCATTTCAGGCCATATATGCGCACAGCCACCAACACATTGAACGCTGACTGCATCACCTGGCTTTGTAACTCACCTGCTCTCCACCGCCTGCCTGCAGGGACATCAAGGCTGCCAATGTACTGTTATCAGCAGAGGGACAGGTAAAAATGAGTGACTTTGGAGTGAGTGGACAGCTCAGCGGCACGTTGGGGTACAGGTGCGCCAGATATGGACAGCAGGAAGTGAATGCCAGTTTGGCCTTCTGCTGTCTGATCACACCTTCTGATAATTGGCAGTATGTGGCCCTTGTGCCCATGCATATCTGATGGACACACTCTGCAGCTCTTTTTGACAGCACATGTTGTGCTGGTGTATGTACTGCTCACTGGCGCCACAAGTCAAGGGTGACACACTCCTGCTGCCTTAACTGGAGTTCAGACACCTCAACTGAGACAAATCTGCTGCCTTCAATAAGACTGAGGCTCACCTGCTGTGTGTGCACCTTGCATCACCTTTCAGGCGCCGCACCTTTGTTGGAACACCTTATTGGATGGCCCCTGAGGTCATTGAGAGCAGCGAGGAGGGCTACAGTCATAAAGCTGACATCTGGAGCCTGGGCATCACTGCAATTGAGATGGCCTGCGGTTCACCCCCACATGCAGACATGCATCCCATGCGGGTGCTGTTCTTGATACCCAAAGATCCCGCACCATGTCTGGAAGGGCCCTTCAGCGACGCTTTCAAAAATTTTGTTGACACGTGCCTACAGGTAGGAGGCAAAGGCAGCACAGCTGCAAGAGGTTAGAGCGTTGCAGTTGAAATCTTGTTCAAAGCGCGGCAGGAGCACTCCACAGCATGAATGAGCTAGCAAACCGCAGAATCAGAGTGCCGCTGACTAGAAGGGGAACGGCAGCCAATATTGGGTCTGTAAACACTCTTTTGTCAGCCAACTCCTTGTGGACAGCTTGACATCTGGACAAGAACAGAACCCAGCCCCCTCCTTGACAGATTACGAACCGACCTTCTGGCACATGAGGACCTTCTAGCGCATGAACACGTACCTGCCCTTGCTGGAAATAGCTGCAAGTAAAGACATCTGTGTTCATGTGCTAGAAGGTCCTCATGCGCCAGAAGGTGTATGTCGGGTATGCTTATGCAGCTTATTGCCATGTAGACTGGCACACAGGTCAAACCAGCAAAGACTCATCAGTATGTTACTCAAGCCATAAGAGACTCCATGAAGCCTCCTGCACCGTACCTGCTGCCACAGACAGGTCCGGCTATTGCTCCTGCACCAGCAGGCAATCCTTTGTGCACCCCCATGCCCTGTTTCAACTCTCTGCTGCCTCTTAGAATGCCTTCAGACAGCAGACCCTTGATCCGGATACAGCAATGCAGACAGAGAAGTTCACTGGCAGACAGATGAAATACAAGTATCGTTGATTCAGACCCGCTGCTGTTTGTCTTTCATGTTTTGGTATGCAGAAAGACCCTGCGCTGCGTCCTGATGCTCATGAGCTCTTTGATCATCCCTTCATTGCCACTGCGCCCAGCAGCCCACCCCCTCAGCTGCTGCTGCGCATTGCTGACCTGGCACAGCGCAGGAGGCCACTTGCGGGCGGCAGGGGACCATCAGAAACAGGAGCAGAATACGCGGCGAGTCTTTTACTACTACTACTTCCACTACAACTTACCTACTGCTTACTACAACTTTACTACTTTATTTAGTTATGTAGTTACTTCTACTTATCACTGTGTTACTAGTTACTTTCCTGTGGGTGCCAGACACGGCTATAATAGTTGAGGGCAGCAGGCTGGGGTGCATGTGCCATGACAGTCCAGGGGGTAGCAAGTGCAGTGCTTGTGTCCTGTTGTGCATGCCCAAGTAGTGTTGAGAAAGAGGGCTATGCTGGGCAGGGTTTAGTAGACAGCCTTGAAAGCAGCTGCGCACTGGTCTGTGTGTGCAGCACATGCAGCAGCTCAGAGTGTGTGTGGGTGCATGGGCGAAGATGCATCAACAGCATGGGCTGATGGTTGCCAGCCAATCAAAGCTGCTGCAGATGAATACACCCATGTGTGACTCTAGTAGTGCAACGGCTGGTGCATGCTGGGGCAGCAACTCAGTAAGCCAGAAGCTTTGCTGCTGTCTGCTGCTGCAGATGGGTACATTGCCAATTTGGGACTTCGGCACCAGAAAAGCCAAGCAGCTCATGACAGGTCCAGGCCCAGCAGCAGCACAAACAGCAGCAGGAGCAGCAGCAGGAGCAGCAGCGGTAGCAGCAGCAGCTGCCACAAATGCAGCAGCAGTGGCTGCAGCGGCTGCAGCAGCAATGGGGGGCACACTGCGCAGTGGTGATGCTTTAAAATCAGCAGTGGTTGAGAGATATGTGACGGGTGCTGGGGGAGCTATCAGGGGCACCAGTGCAGCAGGGGAGGGCCCTCTCTCACAAGGCATGTTACCAGAGCCCTACTGTAAGTGTCTAGCAGCAATATTGTGTTGATTCCTCTAGTACCATCCCGTCCAATTCATTGAACCTCCTGTTGATGGAACCTCCTGTTAGATACCCTGTTCGCTTGCATGAAACAATGCCGCAAGCGCTCAGGAGGGCAGAGTCTTGTTTGTTCCTCCTGATATTGCTTGCTGCGTTGTTGTGGTCTGTCACCCTCAGGGCTGAAGGTTGAGCACATGTGCAGTAAGGTCACTCAAGGAGGGGAGGAGCCCTCTCAGGCCATTGATCACCTGGCAATGCATTGTAGTGCTCAGGCCTGGCCTATACCACAACAGGACTCACATACCACAAACAGTGTGCAACTGGAATTTATGCACTTCCAACCGGCAGACCTTCAAACACTGTTGCTGCTGCTACTGCTGCTGCTGTGCACTATGTGGTTGTGATGCAGCTGGGGCCACTATCGGTCGCACACTAGTCTCCAGTGAAGCCCGCATGGCAGCAGCAGCTGCAGCCAACCCTTGGGCTGCCACTCTACCCTCCAGTGCTGCTGCAGCTGCCCAGCAGATGCTGGTTAACAACAGCAGCTGGCGAGACACAGCAACAGCGTCAAATGCATTTGGCAGCCACACTGCCAGTCAGGGGGTTGATGGGTCTTTGACAGGAACAGTGAGGTCTGTGAGTGGCATCACTGCTGGTCCTGCCCCTGCTGCTGCTGCTGGAGGTGGTGGAGCCAGCAGCAGCAATGAAGGTGCTGGCGGTGCCGCAAAGTCTGTGTATGCCAGACTGCCATCGTTGCAGTCGCTGTCAGTGGATGTGAGTGCGCTGCCACCAGAAGCGTCTTCAGCCGCAGGTGAGCACAACCATTGCTGCTGCTGCTGTTGCTGCTGCTGACAATTTGTGTTGCAGTCAGCCACGTAAAGGGATTGTCACCCACGTGGCAGCAAGCCAAGTGGTGAGAAGCCTTGAACATCTTGTTGCCAAGCTCCAAGCTGCTGCTGTTGACTCATGCTGGTGATGATCACACCACTTAAGCAGCATTGGCGGAATAATTGACGACGAACGCCGCTGCTGCTGCGCCATTTCTGCAGCTGTACAGGAAGTACAGTATTGCATCTCAGACACTAGCATTTCAGACAGTAGATGTGCTTGCAAGAAATTTTGTTAGCAATGAACCTGTTGCGTGCCCAAAGAGCTTGAGGCCTGCTGTGCTGTGGTTGTCGCACAGCTTTAAAGCTGTGCGACACCTATAGCACAGCAGGCCTCGAGCTCTTTGGGTACGCAACAGGGTTCCTTGCTTAAGTTGAGCCAACAGTGGCTCATGCCAAGGTATCTGGGGGACTCTTTTAGGAGGGCCTGTTGCTGCTGCTGCTGCTGCTGTTGCTGATTACCAGGTGCTGGCAACACAACAGGCATCCCCATCGTCTCTTCATCAAGGGTAGTCTGGCCAGACAGCAATACTGCTGCTGCTGCTGCTGCACTTGGCTCAGAAGGAGCAACAGCAACAACAGGCAGAGGTGCCGGATCCGCTGCTGCACATGCTGCTGAGGGACGGGTGGCTCTGGGCAGACTGCTGCTGCCGGCACTTCAATCACTACAGCAGCTGGGAGGGTTAGGGGGAGGAGCAGTGCCGGCGGTGCAGGTCAGTCAACTAATGCAGCTAGCTGGTCATGCTGTATCACAAATTTTGGACATGCAGTGAAATACAATGAAATCCTGTTATCTGCTGTGTCCTGCTTAAGGTATTTTTGCTCAAGATATGGTTGATAGGGCTGAGATTAAACAACAACTGCTTCAAGTGGCACTGAACGGTTGGTCTGCTGCGTTTGACCAGTATCCCCGCTGTTCGTCCTGCAGGCTGCCATTGATGCTACAGCAACCGCCTTACAGCAGCTTGAGCAGCAGCTGCCCGGCAGTAGCAGCAGGTTACTGTGTGAGGCCATGCTCCAGCTCAGCATCAATGAACAACCAGCACTGGAGACGCTCAAAGCAGCAGCAGTGACCATGTTTGCAGGACCAGCAGGAGGGACAGCAGGGAGAGAAGCTGCCGGACAGCTGCAGTCAAAGCTGGGCATGGGCATGCTTGCTTCTGTGAGTGAAGCAGGTAGACAGCAGAAGCAACAAGGGCAGTCAGGAGGCGGGGCCAGCAGTGGTGGTGCTCCTGCCAGCAGTGGAGCTGTAAAGGGTGGCCGGGTGATAGGTGCAGGTGCTGGAAGTGCCGGGGGCTTGGGTACAGCTGCTGCTGCGGTAGCTGCTGTGCCAGCCGTAGGGCAGTTAGGGCCGCTAGGGAATTATCTACTGGCCAGATGGCGAGAGGACGCCACAAGGTCAGCTGCAGCAGCTGCACAACATAGCAGAGGCTAAGTTGTCCATTCTTGTTGTTGTTGTTGTCAAGCAGCAGTGAAGGTATTGGTTCTTTGTTCCTGTATTGGGTTGATCTGGTGAGATAGTATTGAGCTCAGCTTGACCAATGCACACTCTCAGTTGTCGAATGCCTACATTGTCTGATTACATCTCCAATGCGATGGCAGAACGGCTGTGAAAGTGGCCCTAGAAAAAGGTCGCAAAAATCCGGCCCGGCGGTTGTGGAGTGCCTCCCCATAAGGGGGTACCCCCTTCGATTCCCTGCCTTGTACCTTTTGGCTATTGGATAACACGCCAAAGTCCTCAACTTGCAATAACCATGTTGCTGATGTCTGAAGTCCCAGGTGTGTCTCCTCTTGGTTCTGCATTGGTTAGCTTCTTCAGTACGACAAAGTTGGATGTCTGCTGTGTGGGGAGGTGGACGTCGAGTTCGTGTGCTGCAGTGACACTGTCATTTGACTCGCGTCTGTCTTTTTCTGCTTCGGTGTCTTCTGGGTCGAGATGGACCTGTAGCAGTAGAACAGCACTTGGCAAGGGCTTTCGTTGCATTACCATACAACGGCTTCGGCTAAAAGCTCACCTTTTGCTCAGATATCTCAAATTCTATCTGCAGCTCGTCCTGCCCAGCTGCTGCTGCATGTGCAGCCTGGTCTTTTGCTGCTGTCATGGTTGCACTCTGTTGCTGGTTGGCAACTGATGATGGGTTATTGCTGGAATCTGGCCGAGGCAAAGTAACACAGACAGAACGCAGGGCCTGCAATACGTTCATAAGCACCGGCCGTGCAGTGTTACCGCTGGACCCGGAGTTTCGGGTTCATCCGAAATCCTGGCCATGGGGGCTTGGCTGGCACCCTGGCTTTGGGCAGTGCTGTGGTTGGCAGGCAAGCTGACCTGACCTGGGAGTTTGAATCCATCTGTCGTCTGATCTGTGACAAAAGAGCTTAATGGATGTTACTGTTGCTGAGAAAGTGCGCTTACGTTGTGTCTAAGCTTCTGCTGATCACCTGGAGGCAGGGTGCTTCAATGGCGAGCTTCCTCACTTGGTCCTTGGTCGGACTGCTGCTGCTACGTTTTACGGCCAGGAAAGCCCGTTTACACAGAGCGCAAACTTACATTCTGATGCCTCCTGAATCAGCTGCGACAACGCCGTTTTTATTGCAAAAAATTGCGCTTTAAACAGTAAGTCCCGCCAGAGTTCTGGGGCTTCGCCCCAGACCCCACCGGGGGGCTGCCAGCGCCCCCCCGCTGAGTTGCTTCCCTGCCTGCAACTCATCCGAAATCCTGACCTACACCGGCACAATAACCTCACAATTCAGATCCGTCCGCAGTCCCCCTTACTCCGTGTTTATGCGTACAGTGCGGGCACAGCAGTACCGTATTATGTACTCAGCGTGCGCTTTTCGTACGCAATCAGCCCTTCGCAGCCAAGCTATCAGCTTGCAACAGAGACATAAACCGAGATGCCGCGTTGCAACTGCGCTCCTTGAGCAGTCTTCCGGGGCACTGTTGCCCAGCACACCTGTCTCGGCCTCAGACCTGACGAACATTGATCCAGCAGCAGTGCTCAGAGACATTGATTTTGCAAAAGCCAAAGAGGTGTGGGTAGTATGAAAGTAGGCACAGCAGCCATTGGGTGTCTTGATGACCTCGATAATGCACCTGCGGTAGAATCTGCAGTGTGCTGCTGTGCAGTCTCCTCACCGTTTATTTAAGAATGTGTGTCCCAATCGGCAATGCAGCTGTTTCTCTGCAATTCTGTAGGCTTGTATGTGTGCACCCGGTTTTGGCAAACCTGTGTGTGCCTGTGTGTGCGCGCAGGGCTTTGAAGTGTTTGAGCTGTATGCAGGTCAGGCAGCTGGGGCTGCAGCAGCAGCTATACAAGGCCTGTTCAGCCCCTTTCAGATTTTTGATGACTCAGTATTTCTCAACTTCATGTTCTTCGGCACCCTTGGCCTACTAGCGTACAGCTTGCTGATTTTGGCACCAAGGCAGTGAAGGTTCCTGAGTACAGATGACTGCAGGCTTTAATACACAGAGTTTCACAAAGCACCAGAAACAGTGGTTCAAGCCATGGTATCGCTTTTATCTGAGATGATGACTCATCTGGGACTCCAAAGTAATTTTCAAACCTCCCTGAAGGTTACTGCATTAGAGTGGCAGTGAAGCCTCAACCAAAAGGCTACCAGCTTCATAAGTCTGCAGCAAATAGGATCTCTTGTGGTCTACTTGCCATTGAGCAGGTGGTACCAGTGTTGCAGTAATCCCCACTGGCAGGTAGTCCTCAATCGTCTTCTATTCTCTAAGCGGTAAATTAGCTGTGAAGTAAATGAATGCCCGATAGTTCTCAAACAGGGCAAGTTTGATAGCAGCCTCATTGGTACATATAAAAGCCATCTATGGCATTGACAGTCAGGGGACCCTTTGACCCTGCATGGCAGTCAGTTGATGGACCTGTCAATGCAGGGCTACTAGGGGCCCCCTACTTAACGAGCAGCATCAGCAGAGAGAGAGGCAGCGACGAAGGCAGCCCCCCCAAATGTCAGCAGGTAGTAGAGCCCTGTCCTCCATGCCAGCCGCAGCAGCCTAGGGTCCAACAGTAGCCAGGGCCCGCATCCCTGATCTGTACCTGCTGCAGTCAATGCAGCAAGGTGGAGCAGCAGTGCGAGTATTGGATACACAGGAGAGCTCAGCAGGTTATGCAGTTGTTGGCAGTGGAGGTGATGACACTCAGTGGCTGCTCTAGCCATCAGCAGCAGCAGCACAACAGCAGACAGCAAAGCCCAGGAGGGACAGTCATGCCAGGTATTCTCGCGATGCTGCTGAAGCTGAAGTGCCAGAGCAGCCATGACCTGCGGCACTCTTTTGCAGGTGAGGGCACACTTGCGATCATTGATCAGCTGTCAGCTGCACACCTGTGGTCCCACGCATGGTACAGTACCAGTAACTGCTGTAGTAATGCAACACATGCGTGCTGTAAGTTCCAGTTAGAACTTCATCTGTAGATGCCGAGATTTCTTTGTGTGCAATCTGGCTGGACTAGTTTGCACAGCAGCACAAGTCAGAGATACCTGCACACTGCATCATCCTGCAGGAGGGATCTCAGCGCAGTGTGGCGTGCCGCTGTAGCTCACTGAGTGAAAGAAATTTAGCCATGCAGCAAGTTGAGATGCTACGGCAAATGCGCTGACATGTGCTGGGGGCGCCACCCTAGTGTGATGCCTGTGCCTGCGTAGTCTGTCCCGGCTGCCCACCCAGCTGTCACCGATGCTTTAAATGCATACAAGTGTCATTTTGCATTTGAGCGCTGTACAATCGCGCTTGAGGACATCTTGCATGCTGTGCGTCATCAGATAATCTACTAGATCAAATTCAAGGCGGATCTAGAAGTTCCGGAACTGCTGTCCAGCTAACTCAGTGACTCAGTCTTTCTGAGAATTGAACAAGTACAATGCCTCATTATCACTGCCTGCACCTCGTCTGGAGCCGTTCTTTATGATCCACCGTGGTACAGATTCAATCATCACTGGCATGATATCACTGACATGGAGGATGTCGTCCATGAACAGACATGGATGTGAGTGCCGCACTGAATGCCAGTGCCGCGCGAAGTCTGCCATAGCACTTCAACTTGCTGCATGGCTCAGTTTCTCAAACAGGAATGCTGGGGTCATTTTGAAGAAGCATTGCTGCTGCTCCGAGTCGCTGCGGCAGGCGAATCATGTGTCGAGACAGCCGAGGCAGGCACAAGCACACAACCCGGGTGACGCCCCCAACACATGTCAGTGCGCAAATATCTGCCATAGCCTATGATATCAACTTGCTGCATGGCTCAATCTAACTGTATGCTGCAGGAGGGCTGAGCAGCCTTCACTGTGTGGCTTAACTGTTGGACAACCACACCGCTGTAAATGACTGAAAACAACAACCATCACGTGCAGCTGATTCCGCAGTTGTGACAGCTGAGTACCTTCTCAGATCTATCATTTGGTTTTTGCCTTCTTCTTTCTGCCAACCCTCTGCTGCTGCTGCTGGTGCTGATGGTCACCTGCTGCTGCCAAAGCCCGTTTTCTCTTTGCCAGTTCAGCCACCCTCTCTGCCTTGCCCTCAATGGCTCTGTTGATTCTGGCATACAATTTGCGGTTCTTGCGCGTCATCATGATGTCCGCCATAGCTGCCTCCTCATCAACAGCTGCTGCTGCCGCTGTCGCAGGTTTCCGCTTTGCTGCTGCTGTTGCTGCTGTTGGCTGCTCATCTTCTGCTTCCTGTGACTCCTCGTCTTCACCTGCTGAGTCATCATCTGTGTTATCTTCCGTCCCTTGAGCTGCCTTGATCTCCTTGACCAACTCCTGCCTGTACACCTTCTCTGCTGCTGTTTCATCTTCTTCTGCTGCTGCTGCTGTCAGCTGCTGCTGCTGTCCTCCATCTTCTAGGAATGCTGCTTCTTGTGCCTCACCTGCTGCTGCTCTCCTGGCGGCACGAGCAGCTTCCTGCAGGAAACAACAGAAGAGAAACAGAACAGTACACGAGGGCAGATTCAGTGAAAAAGCATAAACAACAAAGACACATGCATGCCAATATATTCATGCATTCCTAATTGCAGAAAATCAGCAGGGAGAAATAATACAGCATGCTCTAGGCGGCAGGATTGCTATGCTAATAGAACAAATACACACGACAACAACCTTTTTCCAATCTGTCGTTTGGGAGAGCCCTGTAACAATGACAAAGAGTGACAGCCATGATCAGCAATGCACTACAGCATTCAGGCCTTGACTGCAGCAAACAAAAACTTATTTCAAAAAACAAAACAACACATATGCTAGAGCTTTATGACACAATAAATGCTTTATAATGAGATTCACCATGAGTACAAGTGAAGGTCCATCATCCGACCCACCTGCAGCTGCTTGACCTTTTCTGCATATTCTGGTGTGTATCCTTCTGCCTCGTTATCAACAAAAGGTGATAGGTGAGGTGGCGGTACTCTGCCGGGGGCGTACTGCTGAGCAGGCAGCAGCACCCTGAAGTTCACACTGTCAACAAGCCACTGGGGCTGAACATAGGAGCGGCTCAGGAACTTGTGGCCCTGCAGCAGCAGCAGCAGCAGCAGCAGCAGCAGTGTGGTGGTGAAAGGAGGCCCTGTCAGCAACATGCAGCAAGTGTTTGAAGGTTTCAAAGTGTGTCAGGCATGACGGTTGCAGACATAGCATGAATGTGGACCAGTGCTACTAGCAGCAGCAGCAGCAGCAGCACCTGAATACATGTGAGTGGTGCAAAGCAGCACTGATATGTAACTCTTTGATGAGCAGCAACAACTGCTGTGCTATTCGGGGAGCAACTGTCATCAACACAAGTGTAGTTGCTGTTTTGCAGCTGCAGCAGTGCTGCCACTGACAGGCGCTGTGCATTTGAATGCCCCGCCCAGTGAACCCTCTTCACTTTTCACCACACGGGCAACACCCAACTTTTTGTTATCATTCATCTTTAGCTTTTTTATTTTTGCAAATAAAAGATCAAAATAAATGATACTGACAACAAATGTATCGTATTATAATAATAACAATCAGTACTTTGCAGCCATAGCATTACTGCCATCGGCCCCGCGCCTCAAATCTACCCAGTGTCGTATTATGAATGAGTGTCTCAAACTGTTGCAGTACGCAGCAGGCAGTGATGACCTGAAATCTGTCAGTTCTACCTGTGTTGGTCTGTCCACAATTTGATGTGTGATTGTTTCATCTGATTCCTCATAGGGGCTGCCAGCTCCATCCCAGCCAGCAGAACCACCAAACGCCCTGGAAGCAGCAGCAGCAGCAGTGGCAGCAGCAGCAGTGGCAGCAGCAGCAGCAGCAGCAGCGGCAGCAATGGTGTCAGGTATCTCCTGGATGAGGAGCATGAGAGATAGAAAGACACAGATTTCTGATATAACAACCCACAGTGATGTGCCTTGAAGCTGCATAATGCCGCATGTTGTAGCCGCACTACTCTTCTTAAGTATGTGAGGGAAACAGAAACATTGTAACAAATATTACAATGTTGTGCATCGGTCAAGTCATAGGGTGAGTCAACTCATTTTATGATGAACAGCAGAGCAAGAGGCCATGAACAGAACATCAGTATACTAGATAGATATATAACTGATAATCAATATAATATGATAAAGTTTAATCAACTCACTTGATGATGAATAGCAAAGGTTCCCGGGGCACCTCCCTGGCCAGGAAGAACACACAGCCCTGAAGCAGCACTCCACACACGCCCCCATCATCATCAGGGTCTACAGCTCCTAATCCACCACCAGCTGCTGCTGTTGCTGCTGCTGCTGTTGCTATGGTACCTGCTGCATCACCATTAGCAGCAGCAGCAGCAGCAGCTGAATCTTCCATTTCATCATCATGATCACCATCACCACGTTGCTGCTGCTGCTGCTGCTGCTCATCGTCAATGTCCTGATCTTCATCTTCATCTTCATCGCTGCTGCCGTCATCAAGATCTGCCTCAGAGTCAAACTCTTCATCTTCCCCATCTGCAGGGCGTGACAGCAGCAGCAACAGCAGCAGCAGCAGCAGCAGCAGCGGTAGCGGCTGTTATTGATAAATATCATGCCACATCAGCCTGACAGCAACATAGTACTACCAAACCATCACACCCACACATACAGGTGCTGCTGCTGATGCCAAATTCAACCGAGGCAAACAGATTGTTGGATTTGGATAATGCTGATTGACTAATACAACAGCTGTTGCGATTATGATGAGATTGATCATGACAAAACTGATCATAATGACATTGACCGCTAGGAAGGTGTCAAGATCATGATGTGATGATGGTGTGATCATGATGTGATGATGGTGTGATCATGATGTGATGATGGTGTGTTCATGATGTGATCATGGTGTGATCATGATGTGATCATGGTGTGATCATGATGTGATCATGATGTGATCAGACTACTTCTGATCTGATCACTGTACCTCAGCATTGAGAGCTATGCACTTTTGACAACCACATGAGCACTGCTGAGCACAACGCTTGATACTTTCATAATCGCACCTCCAGAATCTATATCTGGCAATGCCTCTGAATCATCAGAAGCATCTGCTGCTGCTGCTGCTGCTCCATCCTGCTGCCGCTGCTGCTGCAACTCCTGAATTTTCTTGCCTAGGGTCCCTAACCGCTGCACAACATCAGGAACCGCTGCTGCTTCTTGCTCAGCATCAACTGCTGCTGCTCCTGAGCTGTCCTGCTGCTGCTGCTGCTGCTGGTCTGCTGCCAGTCCTGCAATTTCTTTCATGACTCCTGCCAGACCTGCTGCTGCTTCCTCAAGCTTGCGATCAAGCACAGGAGGATACCTGCAGCAGCAGCAGCAGCAGCAGCAGCAGCACCAACTTAAATAAAAATCCCTGCCAGATGGCATATGAAATTCAAGTTTCCAATGAATACAACCAAGTGGTGCAGGTTGTGCCTTACAGCACACATCATACAAAAACTTATTCTTGAGAAATATGAAAATAAACAGTCCTGAGCTGGCAAGCCAGCAACCCGGTGTGCGTGCATACATGCCAGAACAACTCATCACACATCTTGTATAACTAGGATGTATTGGATCTACAACTTCTGCATATCACGAAACGTATCATATAAACTGTCACATAATCTAGATCAACCTTAGTCCAAGGTTGATGCTCTCACCTTAGTCCCAGGTTGTGGTAGAGCTTGTAGAGTGTGAACTGCAGCAGTGTTGTGTAGAACTCCAGGAATGTGAGCATGACTGTGTAGTCCACGTCAGCAGGCAGCACCTGAGCCAGCTGGTGGGGCACAAGCCACGTTACAGAGCAGCCAGCAACCTCAGCCTGGAAGTATCAGGACAGCAGCAGCAGCAGCAGCAGCAGCAGCATTCAGCCACAATCAGATGTTAGTTCAACTATTGCGTCTTGTTTTTCCTGCCTATGAATCCAATACACAGCATGAGAATAATACCACAACTTTCTGTTTGATATGATTGAGGAACACCAATTCATTGATGTATTACCCGGTAGTAGAAGCCCTTGACGCTGACAAACACCTTCCTCAGGCTGTGAGTTCGGGCCACATATGCATTCCACTCCAGCACAAGACGACGACACCTGAATGACACACACCACCACAAACCACATTACAACCCAAACACTGTGTTGGAACATGCGGTGTGACCCCTACTGCTGCTACTCCTGCTGCTCCTGCTGCTGCTCTTTACAGAGGACAATCTTCAACACTGTCACGGCCGCACATTGAAGTAGGTCACACTGCAGTTACCTCACAGGCTTTCAGCTGCAGGACAGCTGAAAAGGTACAGAGAAAGTTTGCTGCTGCAGGGGCTGCTGCAGCTGTTCTTGTGCTGCCCCAGCCACAGATCGCTGCCTAGCTGGTTTATGTCTGCAGCAGCTTGTGGCTAATGCGACTACTGCTGCTGCTGCTGCTGCTGCCGCCGCCAACCCCCAATAGCTCACGACAAAGCAAATAAGCAGCAGCAGCAGCGGCGGCGGCGGCAGCAGCATGTGTCTCTATGTGTGTTGTACTCACTTGTCCACTGTTGCTGGGCTGATGCCGACTGTCTGTTCTCCTGGCAGTGTGGCAAACAGGTGCACCAGGGTCAGCGGGTCATCAAGATCACGCAGAGCATCAATGAAACTGGGGTACCTGCAGCAGCAGCAGCGGCAGCAGCGACAGCAACAGCAGCAGCAGCGGGCAGCAGCGGCAACGACAGCAGCAGCAGCGGCAGCAGCGGCAACGACAGCAGCAAATGAACACCTTGCGAGAGGCTCATCAATATAATGACTCTGTGCATGATGACCGGGCCAGCTGGTACCGCGCAGGAGAAAGCCAGGTCATCAATTACGTTATGGATCCCTACTGCTGCGGCAGAAAGAGCAGTTACCTGGGCAAACGGCACGATAGCAGCAGCAGCACCAGCAGCAGCAGCAGCAGCAGCAGCAATGTGTCACAGCAGTTCTCAGACATGCCTACCTCTCCTTGATGAGGTGATCCAGTTTATAGCCTGGTTTGTTTGCCAGCAGTCGCCGGGCCAGACTCATATTCTGCTTGGCACGAGCCTTGCGGACCCGCCGGTCATAGACCTTCACAGCCCTGAAAGAACAGTTATTCAAGATATAATAAGACAGATTTTGAAATAACAGGACATGACTGCAGCCATAGCTATAACGTCACGGAAAAGTGTCAACTGCAGCTGTTGGCAGCAGCGCTACTGCGGTCTGTTGCCGTGGCTTGGTGGCTGTCTGCTGATGATTGCTGTGCTGGCGCGACACCTCACCTGAATGTTGCGATGAGTGGCTCGTGTGCGAGCCAGTTGATGTCCTTGACATGATAATATGTCTTGTTGGCGCCTTTGACCTTCTTCTTTGGCTCACGGGGATGGATGCCCTTCAGGATGCAGAGGCGTCTGCAAGAAGAGATGTAATACGTGAAGATTATTTCTGAGTGTACAATGACACAGCAAATGCGGTATGCGCTTAGTTGCATGAGGCGCCAGCTGCTGGGTAGTAGAGTGCTGAACACTGCTGTGCGAGTGGCAACTGAAGTCTGGCGGGGTTTCTCTGCGGCCGTACCTCTGCGGTGGGCAACGTATTTAACTTTTATTATACACACTGCCACGCACCTGAACTCTGAAAGACGCAGCTGCAGCTTCTTAATGGCCTGATTGCGAGTCAGGTACTGAGCAGCATTTCCTGCCTTCCCCTGCAAACAAGCAGCGCGCATGGGCCACGCCAGCTTGTCACATGTATCTTTGTACTGATAGGTTTGAAACAAAGCATTTCACATACCCTTTTCTGCTTCTTGCCCATCGCGAAGTGCTTCAACTTTGATCAGCCAAGCTTAGGAGTGGTTTGACGAGCTGCTGGAAACTTCAACAACTGCTGAGATAGCGTACGCTGGCGTTTGCAGGTCCTGCTGCTGTAACAAGCGCACACTCTGAGCCAGCAACGTTAAGGCTGCTGTCAAATAACAGAGAGCGGCCGGCAGCAGGCAAGGCGTGCTGTAACCCAGCATCACTATCTATCTATTTGTCGCCCTTGCATTTGGTGTGTTAGGGGCCTTAGAGATAGCTCCCTGACAAGGAGTCCCTTCCGTTCAGTACGCGCCAAACACTCCGTCAAGTGCTCACTTGCATCCAGTGCGATAATAGTTCTGCAGTCATACCTTTGTATGGTGCTTGTCTGAACTGCGCACTCACATCGTAAGCAGGAGTTCCAGCGGTCTTCTTGCGGCGCACTCCCCCACTTATTCATTCCTCCTTGTATGCCATGTGGTCACACAGATATCTTGTACGTCAGTGTTCAAACAAGGTCTGCTTGCACTTGCTATCACCTTGCAGCAGAACGCTACAGCCCCTTTGGCCACAACATCAGCTCAGCAGCAGCATTAGATGCAGACCAGAGAGAGCACAGCTTGTGTTCTGTATGACACTGCAGATCTGGACTTCCAACTGCCTTCTGCAAAGACGGTGAATCATCAAAGGAACGCTCCTTGTATCCCACACACTGCCTGTGGCCCTGTGGCGCCCCCAAGCATGTCACCACATTTGCCATACCATCTCAACCTTCTGCATGCTTCTTTTTCTTTTACACTGCTGACAGCACGCTTGCACTGCTGACAGCACGCTTGCACGACAAACAAACATATGGCTGTATGTTCAATGATGAACGGTCTATGGTCTATGAGTAGAACATCAAGAGACTGCAATGCAGTGGTAGCACTGCAGTGGTAGCACCATAATGCCATGACAACACCATGACATATGATGCCCACCATCTTCGATTTCATGCCATCATCATCTTTCAGCGGTCAGTGACCCGGTGGCAAGTGACAGCTCTGAACTTCACAGTATGAAACTAGCTAGTGTGCGTGGCCACACAGCTTGGCAATACCAGCAATGTCATCATCATCCAGGAAGCTCTCCACCTGCAGCAGCTGCCCATCAATACCAGGAACAAAACCACCAGGAGCACCAGACACAGCAGCTGCCTTTGCTCTTCTCTTCTCCATGCTACCAGCTGCCTCAGTGGCCTGATCTCCAGGACCATCACTGTCTCTTGGTCCCATCTCACCTCCTCCTCCTCCTGCTGCTGCTGCTGCTGGTGGTGGTGGTGCCTGCTGCAAGCCATAAGTGTGTCCAAATGTTGTCCAGGGTCCAGCACTGGCGCTCCAGCGTGCTGCAGCTATTGGGAATGTGCCCTGGTCCATAAGCCACCTGAGAGCCACGGCTTCAACTGACACCTTGTGCTTGTCTGCAATGCCCTTGAGGCAAACAAGAAGCTTCTGAAAGCGGGCCCAACCACCATACCTGCAGCAGAGCAGCAGGAGCATTACACAGCATAGCATGCTGCAGATATCATATACTGTGATGGCAGTATCATCAGCCACTGACTAGACATCAGTCAGCTTTGCAAGATCAGCGACATAACAGTACACTACTGGCCTCGCAATGTTGCATTTTGTCATGAACAGATGTGCAGATGTCAGGGGCTGAGATGCCACATCACGTATGATACGGGTCACAAGACGCTCATTGCACTGTCAATAACACGGCAAGGCACAAACAGTTTTCTCAGAACAGAATCGTTTGGTAGCCTAGCGAATAGATGGCAAAAACTAGCTAGCTGTTTTGCACTATGAAGTACTGTGTATAGGCCATGTCTTAGCTACCAACCATCAGCACCCGGTGCATGCAGTGCAACATTTCAGAATCCTGCCAGGAATGAAAGTCTGAGTCTGCGGGGTGGTGTGATGACAAACCGTTTGATGAGATCAGGTCTCACCTGGCCACCATAGCCAGTCCTGCTGACAGGTCGTCAGGCCCCACAGCCTCAACAGCCAATCCTGTAGCAACACCTGCATCTGCCGTCACTGCTGCTGCTGCTGCTGTGTTGGGCATTGCCACCCCCAGGTATGCCTCACTGATGAGGCCGTGAGCGAGTGCACCGCAGGCAAACACCTTGATGTTGTGGCTGCGGCACAGCTGCAACATGGGTGCTGCCCTGACATCTAGCAAGCTGTATGTGATGGTCACACAGGCCAAGGGCACACCGGCACGCAGCTGCATTGCAAGCAGGCATGCAAGCAATAACAGCAGAGGCAGTCAGACTGAGCGCCTCGAACAGTGGGTTTGACAGCGTGGTTCAAAGAGGTCATTTAACCAGTCATACTATGAGGGGTGGGGGCAGCCCTGTCAGCAGCTACCAGGTTGGTAGACACTGGGATTACTAGACAAAAGAAGAAGAGACATGCAACACTGTCAAACAGTTTGATATGCAGCCCAAGTGTTAATCTTTCCTGCTGTGGGGAATGCCAGCAGTGCTCCCTGCATACTATGGCTGTGGCAGGTTCCTCTTTCACATGATGTGTGCATGGCCAGTGCTCATGACAGCTGTACAATGGAGGGCTGCACAGGCATCAGCCACAAGGCAGGAACACAGCCGTGCAGTACTCCTGGAAATGCAAACTACAAAAGCGCTGCATGGCTCAGTTTCTTCCACAACAGCGCCAGGCCCTGCACTGATGAGCCAGTTGCTGCCAGCAACTGATGCCAGCTGATGGCAAGTGGCTCGAAAGCGTCTCGTCACTTCTTACAGCAGCAGTGACAGCATGCGTTGGCGGGTCCACCAGTCCTATAGCTGCCACCTTTCTGCCCTGGTCCACCCCTGCACCACCACCATCCGCCCCTGCTGCTGCTGCTGCTGCTGCTGGATCTTCATGACCACGAGCAAGTCTGGCCAGACTCAGCAACACTGGCATGAAATCCCGCCCCTGTGATGTTACAGGATGTTCATGTACAACAGTGTTGCAGTGAGTTGTTACAAACGATTAATCATGTATAGCAGTGTTGCAGTGAGTTGTTACAAACGATGATGGCATCCCACCTGAGCTGCACAGTGAATAACTACAGTAACATCGGCCCAGCAAAGGTGCAATGGACCCACTCTTTGCTGCCAGTTGAGCTGTGTGTGAGCATACCAGCATGTGGGAGGCTATCCTGACAATATGTGTCACATCTCAAGAATAAGTTGCCAGTTTTCAGTCATGGCTGCTATCGACTCAACAAACTCGAGCCTTGTGTGAGAGGAGCTGTGTGCTGCCAGCCTCAAGAATTGTCTTCAGCACTGGTAAGCAGGTCAGCCCATTCAACCAAACGCTGTTCGCATACATGTGTATTTAGATTGACTGACTGTTTATAGTCACTGATATCATTGGATGGCAGCAGCTGCTTTTGCAGTAGGCTCATTGAGGCATCAAGGCAATCAGAGCAGCTGCTAGCACCTGGTGCTGGTAAAATCACTAACAGCCATGCAGCAAGTGCCTGAGGACATGCCCACCTGGTAGTCCAGCCAGTGCAGCTGCACCAGGTCCAGGCAAGCGCCTGCAGCCAGCCCCTCAGGTCCCAGCACATTGTTCCTGCTCCTGTCCACTGCCGCCTCCACTGCTGCTGCCAGGTCAGCGTCACTGTCGTCACCAAAACAGTTGAGGGCAAGCTGTGTGAAGATGGAGATGCGGCCGGGCCCACGTTCAGCTTCATACCTACATCAGCGGAGAGGGGGCGCGGGAAGGGGGGAGGGGGGACGGGGACAGCATGATGACAGTCAGTTGGCCAGATCAATCAGGTCAGCCAGGGCGACTGGGTTCTAACAGGCACGTCACTCATGCGGCAGGTTCTCAAAGCGGCAAGGCACGTTCCATGGGAGCATCAGTGAGGCCTTCACCACCACAGACATACTATGTCATATGAGCAAATTGGATGTGAGACAAGGGGCATTATGCTCAAGAGTGTTTGAAGTGGCACACAGACTGACAGTGGCACTGCCAGTGGCAGCAGAGTCATCTGTGCTATCAGCTGTGATGATCAACCCAGTCGGGCCTTGCTGCACTTATATTCTGGTAGAGCCTGTAGGGGTGGCGTATCCACCGGCTTCCCGACAGTAGAGTTTTACTTGTGTTTCATTATAGTGCGTCACTAGACAATGCTTAGTACTGCTATATATAGCGTATGCATCGTACTCCTTTGTATGATGAAGGCTACTTGATATGTGCATGTGCAGGCACTCACCTGCGCTTGAACATTCCAAGTACCTTCTCTGCGCCACCATACAACCACATGGACACTGCTGCTGGTCCCCCAACAGCAGGTGACGCAGCAGCAGGCCCCAGCAGGTCTGTCAGGGTTGCCTTGGGGCCCAGCAGTGATGGCCACTGGCAGCCACCTCCGGCAATGAAGCTGCTGCAGCCGGCATCAGCCAGAGCAAATAGTGCACTCATCCAGGGCACAAGAGACAGCGGGTCCTGCAACAGCAGGTGATGTATCAGAAACCATGGAACTTTGAGGTGAGGTGGTGACCTCTGAAGGCTATGTTTGTTCTGTCACTGACAGACTCTGGCTACTGACAGTAGCCAACTTGCAGACTGAGTCCGTCTCAGAGGGCCTCTGCAGCAGAGGAGAGGGGGGGGGGGGGGGGGGGTTTTCCCCCAACATGGGGTTGTAAAAGGGCGGATGCCCACGGCAAACCCAAGCTCCCCTCTTTTTTAGGCCCTTGCCAAACACCCGGTTCGACGCGCCCGGCACACACAGTCATCCCATCTCAAAATTGTACCCTCGCCACACACAACAAACTCCCTCATTCACTACTCGCTACCCTAAACACATCAAGTATTGCAAAAAAGGAC